>OMLP01000831.1:15951-28184 GCA_900302685.1 Spondyliosoma cantharus | reverse complement strand
TGGACATTAACATCGGTCTCTATGGTCAGCCGTCTGTGAGACGAGGGCGCAGGGACCGTCCACAGTGCAACACCAAAAACAGATACTACAAAAAATATTCAATAACTTCACTAATGTGTCACCAAAATCACTCCACACATCCATGGTCTCCTGCCGGCAATGTTTCAACTTGAACCTTTGTGAGTTATAAATCATTAACATAACTTCCTTGTGGGGGCGAACAAGTCGCCTTCCACTTATTCAACGTGCTTAAATATGAGTCATATTTCAGAAAAGCACCTATTTGTGCTTGTTAAGCTAACTGCTTGTTAATGAGACTTAAGAATAATCTAATATGACAGCTGTCTGTCTGTCGGCTGTTTATCTTGCCACAAATCTTCAGCTTCTTCCAGATGTTGAGTTTATTGTGACTTTGCAGTTGTAAACATTGCTGTTCCTACTAACAGTCACAGTCATTTCTTGTTTTTTTAGATGTGTAGCCTGTATTTCTAGTTTGCACTTGCCCTCCAATAAATAGCCTAATAATAAACCAGTGTTTTATTGCTTTTTAAGAATTGTACCTGAATTACATGTCTTCCAAACCTCAGCATTATGATAATGTGAATAAACTCATGTTGAATATAATTTGTTGACACAAAAGAAATGGCAATTGCATATTGCTCACAGCTACACAGGTTATACAGCTAAGGAGTTAGCTTTCTATAGGTACTTTGTTTATTCATTTTACATTAATTAATCTACATATTGTGTTATTAAGGTCCAAAAAAAGAATTGTGCGCGCATGTACTGCCCTTTTCTGACTTCCAGCCCCTGCCCCTCTATAATCATGTGCACATCACTGATCCACATTAAATCTACACTGAAGTCTGGTGCCCCAGTAGCTCACACCCACCATGTAGCTGAGTCCTTGCTACAGCAGCCATTTGCTGCATGCCATCCCTGCTCCTTCCCCTCCGAGCCTTTCCTTTCTTACTTCAGCGAGCACTATCCAAAAAGGCTGAAAAAATAATAAACCCTCAGAAAGTTACACTGAAGTCACCCCTGAAGATTCAGATAAAAGCACCAGATGAACCACTGGCACCTTTAAATCCATTTCATGTTCACACACGCTAACTCATTGACTGGGCAGTATTATGCATCACTGACCTGTATACCTAAACCACCCAACGTGTTGGGTGTGAATGGATTGTAGAGATTTAAGATGCTTGTCAGTTCTTTCGCCAAAAGCAATCCAATTGTGTCGCTGCTTTCGTCAGCTTTAGTACGAATGAACGATGAATGTTGTCATTTGAACTCAGATTATGTAAACGTCAGCAGAGAGTAGGAAGTCTGATTTACTGAGGAAGAGGTGGAGAGGCTTGTTCCTGTGAAAACTGATCTACAGGGACGGTTGTTTGTGTTGCATCCCAAACACAGTGGCCCTGTATACACTGAACAGCATTCTTGCAAATTACGAAACACACGTACCGCAAGAAAGCACAAAGCGACATTCTCTTTTTTCCTTCTCCTTCAATTAAGGTTGGCTTAATTACTCGCTTAATCCAGCATCCTTGATGAGAAACCATTACAGAAGAGACACTAAACACAGACAAGTAAACACATTAGAGCTCTCAAACACTCACAGAGCAAGCGACGCTTTTCATAGAGGCGGAAAAGGAAAGATTTCGAAAAAGCTGTACCTTTGCTTTTAGCTAGAAGAGCAGGAGGAGGCGGAAGATGAGAGGGTCCACACCCAAGAGAGGCAGACAGGGAGGAAGAAGAAGAGCAGACATAAGTTCAAATTCAGACACCAAACATATCAATGTATATATGAATACATGTCATGAGGATCCATCAATGTACAGTAGCAAATGACATAATGCAATTGTACATCACAAAACACTTCAAACATGCAACCACATCAGATTAAAGGACTTCTCAATGTCACAACACTGCACACAAAGAATACACACAAAGCCAGAGAGCAGTAACCACACAAATGGTGGAGCTGTGAGTATTTCAAGTATTTTAAGTTGGCCAGGTTTACACTGTTACACAAAAATAACACATTTTTTTAGCATAATAATTTTACTGAAATTATTGGCATAGAACATACCTAATACCTAAAATTGCTGATAGTGCATTCTTCCTCTGAATAATCTTCAGAAACCACTAGAGGACAATGCCTACATGAAAAAATGTTGTTCCAGCTTTCATGTCATTGTGAAGGTTTGATTTGTAAGAAATGGCCAGATTTAGAAGGTAGCTCCAGGGGTCAGCATAACCGTTAACTGCTGCTTGCTATGCTCTTTGCTGTCGTTATCTTTGGCTGTAGCAACCAGATGCAATTAGTAAGTTAGTTCAGTTAGCCATGGAACTAAGTGGCCCAATTAGTTAATGAGAGTCTGCCTGGATCACAGAAGGAGTCATCACGGGCAACAGGGCTCAACTCAACAGGGCTCAGCGTCTACTAGTGAATATAACTAGAAACTTGGACTGAACACAGCCTCTGAGACTGACTACAGAGGTGATTTACAGTAGCTCAGACAATGGCCACCGGGACATAGCAGAGGATCCAGAGACAGTCGGACAGTTGGAAGAGCTGGAATATTTTGAGTAGTTTGACCAAACCAGAGGTGATTGTGGGAAGACAAACCGCTGTTATGGTGAGTTTCATTTGTTCATGTCAAGTTTGAATCAAGTGTGTTTTACAAGGAGTTAATGAGGCAGTTAAGCTCATCTCAGAGAGAAACTTGAATTCAGAAGGTGTATTTTTCTGTGTGGTAAGGAGAACAGATGACAGAGTATCTCCGTTCTCCATTTTGAATTTATTCTGTTTACTTATCAGACTAAGTAGCAAACTCACCACTGCATACATCTCCCAACTGAAACTGTCAGTCTGGAAGTTATATTACAGGACAGGACCGGCCTGGGCTAGCTGGTTAGCATGCTAACTTCAGTAGACATCTCTGCAACACAGTACATAGACGTCTTTAACATAACGCACACAGTGATCTTTCTTCACTCTGTTGAAAATGTTTAAAAAATAAAAAGATCTAACCTGGCCATGTCTTACATATTACCCCTGTAAAGTAGTTTGTTTATAAAAGGTAAACTTTATTTTGAATATTTGTATTTTAGAATAATGAAATGTATCTCTATTTGTCTACCATTTTTAAATATGTAATTAGAAGGTTTCTTATGCTACATTCATTGTAAGTGTTACAATAAGACTTGGGACCCTTTATTGTTACACAGTTGTTATCACCACTGCACCATAACATGTAAATAACCTTCATCAGCTACTTTTGTTGTTATATATTGCTCATGGTTCATTCACAAGTGAAACCAGATATAAAAGGTGTTCCCCTCTTTTGAAAGTAGCCAAGTTTGGGACTGTGTTTAGTAAGTTTAGTAAAAAAAAAATATTCGACTGTAGTATTATAAAATAAAAGCATTATAAAATGGAATTGCTCAAGTATTTAAGTGCCTCAGAAACAGTATTGAGTCAATGTTCTGGCTTTGTAGGGCAATACAGCAGTCTAATAAATTCACAATGTATATAGAATCAAATATACATACCACGCCAACACCAAAACATGCAGCTTCAACTAATTAAAGACATGAAACAAAAGAGGAAGGAGGAAGCATACCTTGTTCTGCCATCATATGTGCAAAGCCTTCAGAAGACAGGAGGGATAAAAGAGGGAAAGGAAAGAAGAGAACATACATGAGAAATGACACACGCAGTTTCAATACTCTTTGGTATTGTGATGACACATGCTTTTCCAAAAAGGGAAAAGCATGTCATCAGAACACACAGGTGACAAAGCTTCCTGTGTCTGAGCAGAAGGCTTCCTTCATAAGAAGTAATAGCACAATAGAAGAAGCTATAGACCCCACCACCTCACTTCTGAGCTAAACCTGCTATAACTGATGCATTGGCCACTTGAGTGCAACGCTGTGAACACTACATTGACATATTTGAACCATATATGTTCTCATTCCCAATGCATCAAATACAGCTGCCTGGTCAGTGGGCCTAGAAGTACTACTCTAGTGCTGCAGTATGAAGAGTGAGAAAAGTCCATGCTGGTTCGGGAGTCAAGAGTGATTTGTAAGTTAATGTACGTAAATGATGTAACTTAAGTTATGTAGGTGACGATCACCTTGAGACTGCACGTAGTTAATTAGTAGGATCTTTTCCTAAACCTAACCAAGTATTTTTCTTATGTTTAAACCTAACCAAACTGCGTTAACTGACTGTTTGACAGCATTAATAACAATCCAATAGTCATTATGTCATATTAGGTGAAGGTTTTTTTCAGCAAGCTTTATTTTGAAAGTCCAAGCAGACATTACTATTATATATTATTGCTTAATTGACCGTGGAGCCCTTCACATCTAAAACTGACACTAGAGGGGTAGGTGCAGCGTCATAGCCGGCAGCCCACTGCCAAGCTGCTGTATTTGATGAGTTGGGAGTGAGAATGTGTTGAGCAGAGAACCAAAACAGCAAAGTTACAGGCTGGACACCTAAAATCATAGAGCTTTGCAAAGTTGGGGGCAGAGCTGCAGATACAGGTGATCAATCTCTGTCAGTTCAATAAGTGACTCCTTTCACATTGTCATTTGATCAGTGTCATTATGACAATAACAATTACAGCCACTTCGACAATGATCATTTATTTTCATGTGATTTACTAATTTAGTTAAGTAAGAGAGCTTAAAAAATGATTAACATTAAATGTACATATCAATCAGGTGTCCAGCCTTAGCAAATGATAGCGCTGACTACGTGATTCATAACAACTAATGCCAGACATCTTTTCTCCTCTACATCAATAGGCCATGGAGCAATTAGTGGGTTTCCACTCACCTGTCTTTATGTGCATTTACAATTAGTAGAAATGCAAAAGAATAAAACAATATTGCAAAAAAGGTTTTACGCTTGACTGAAGTGGAAAAGTTGAGGTGTATTGATGTATTAAAATGTGACACAGTGCAAAACAAACAAAACTCTTTATCTCAGTGAACCAACTCCTAGAGTTCACATAATGACACTTTCCTCTGTTCATTTTCTGAAAAGAATCTGTGAACCCAGTATGCCTGCATTCTAATAGACTTGCCACACAGTAAGCCCCACTTGATTTTAAATTAATGCATTTCTTTCTAGGTGATCACTGTTTAAAATTAATTTCCTGATTTGCACAGTCTGAAAATTAGAGTTTGGTAATGTATTACAGTGAAATATGCTGTCTTCACTTTTGTGTCAAAGTAATGTTGTGATGACAAACTGTAGTATCACAGTTGTGATCAGAGACTCAAGTTACCTGAATGCCAAGAAAGCAGGAAATACATTAAGACGCATCTGAAGTCCCTATATACTGTTTTGCATACAGTATATAGTGACTTCTTCTTACATCTTTCATGCATTCCATTTTTCACACTTATTTCATTTTGACAGCTTTTATATAAAGTGGTCAGTAAATCGACTTTTCAGAACCTCCATGCCCATTCTACAGTATATTTGCATTGCCCCAGGCTGTCTGGAAATCTGCAGCTATGCAAGTAATTGCTTTTTTGTTCAAACTCACCTGGCATATTGTTGACGACCTCTGGAAAAGAAGGACACAGAGAAAACAAGCAAACAAAAGCAGCATTAGAAACACTCTTCTTACTTGCATGTTGACTGTCATGCAAATGATTATACACATCATCCATACAGTGGCACTACCATGTGTATGTATTTTAACACACAGAGAGAGAAACAGAACATTCTAGCAATAAAGAGTTAAACCATCATTCAGTTCCATTGGACACAAATTCAAAGATTACTATCCAGTATGAAGAAAAAGGCATCGCTCTCAGTTCAGACATGTTAATCCGTATTGGCAAGTTCTGTTCATAAATCATAAAGACACACAATGGAAACTAAAAAAACCAAATAACAAATCCTGTGACCTGTTGTTGTGACCTTTGTTGACAGTCCAAGGACAGCAATATTGAACACACAATCAGGTTTAAAGCTCGTATCCCAGTCCATCAAGGCTGAAGTGCTGTGTGAAGTGTTGGATACCATACTGATGATTTTGCTATTCTTAGAGCCACTGCAGCAGTGGGGCAAAAGTGTCAAGTTTGTGAAAGCCATGGGGCCACAGCAGAATGTCCACAGCAAAACTCTTGGAAATATGAACAACACTTTTTTATTAGCTTTGGTCAAAGATTAAAGTGGTGGTTAAGAGGACATTTTGACCTGAAGGCAGCATTAGATAAAACATCTGGGGTCAAAGAAATGCTCTCTGAGTCATGTTCCAGGCAAAGCTGGTTATACAACCAATATCACCACTGAAACACATAAATGGTAACATAGGACCTTATACCAAAATGAACGATAATAATGTATTATTAATAATAATAATAATAATAATAATAATGTATTAGTAGTAGTAGTAGTTTTATTAGTATTTGTAGTATTAGTATTATAACAACAATAATAACAATAGTAATCTGTTGCCAACTATTGGACAGATCAGTGAGTTGGGGCCCCAACACCTTTGTCTAGATGTCCATCATCAAAAACTCCTTCTTTGATACACATAAACATATGTGGCTTTATGTAGTAAGTCCTCTCACAGAAATGAAGTTGCTGGAAAATGAAGTAAAAAGGTAATTGACTTGAGATGCATTAAATGTTCTTAGCTGGGACTAATTGGGCATGTTAGAGTTGTAATTTGAACACAAGCAGATGGAGACCAATCAGATATGCATTAGATATTAATTCAGTTTAAACTGAGGACCTGTGTCAGCTGTGCTGGAATGAGTTGGTCAAATGGTCATCTGGGAGAGAAAAGTGTGTGTGTGTGTGTGTGTGTGTGTGTGTGTTGTGATAGTCTTGCAAAAGCTTCAATTCCTCTGTGTTCTTTGATTCATTTGAGATTTCCATATGATTGAACTCGACACTCAAATACCCACAGAAACACAACACTCTTGACAGAAGGAGATTAGGGCAGATTAAGTGTGTATGTACACTTACGCACACACACACACTCGATTGTCCCACACACACACATGGCTATGTGCGTGACAACTGTATTGCTATCTTTCAGTTTTAATTCATTGTAGGGTGGACATTTCAGACTTGGTTTAGAGGTTCATGTTCGAGTTAGGTTTAGCTCAGACATTTAGTTGTGACGGTAGGGGCTGCGAGAGAGAATCTATGAGGGTCCACACAAGTACTCAAAGACAAATGTGTGCAGGTGTGTGGTTGAGAGACAAAAAGAGAGAGAGATAAAGACAGCACAACCCAGTTGCCAGATTAAGAAAGATTAGATTAGAAATTTTGAACCCAAACCACTTGGAGCGGCAGCACAAATGAGGTGGAGCACTCTGAAAAAGACACAGCGCTGTCTCTTTAGGCTGCTTCACATTAGAATTGTTTAATCGAATGCAGAGCCAGACCTTGTGGGAGGAATAAACACCCAGAGTTACATCTGCTCTGATCCTCAACCATTTACCAATGAGAAGAGAGCTCAGAAACAAATTCTTATCTTTTGGGATTAAAAAATGGATTTCCCCTCAGTCATCTGTCAACCTACTTGGGGAGTCAAGTGTTTATGGAGTTTAGTGAGAGGTTGAACTGAATTCAAACCCGTGACAAACACACTCTCGGTGTGTGCTCTTGCTCGCCTGCTTATTGCAAACGTACAATAAAGTAATCGCCTGAGTAACGACAAAGTTGTTTGTCAAGGAAATGTAAACATAGATCAGTTTAGGTGTTCGACCAAATGACCAATGCAATAATGATTCTGCTGAGGACAGGTTTGTGTGCACAGACTAAATGCCCTTTATGGTGGAACAATAAATGGGGTACGTCCAGCCACTGGGGACAGAGTAGATAAAAAGAAGCAACAGCAGGGAGGGAGCAGATTAACTAATTCATCTTGCAGTCCTCTCTCTCACTCCTGTTTGACTTTCTGACTAATCCATCACTCAAAGCTCAATCTCTCTGTCTCTCTCTCTCCTGATGATCAGTCACCAAACCTACTGCTCTATAATTATTTTGTTCTATCCAGACCTACTTCCTTTAACAATTTACTTCCCTTGTGTTGTACCATCAGTTTGTGTTGGAAAGAGAGAGAGGGAGAGAAAGAGGGCTGAGCACATACATACATATCAAATAAGGTACCAGTCAACAAACCCATCAAACAATCACAGGTACAATTCCCAGTGGCAGGCTAGCCAGCATTTAACTCAATACAATTACTTTCTCCAGGGGCTGTGAACAGGTTTTTCTGAGTCATGAAATCTATATCCTCCAGCTCTCCTCACAAATTCCCCCATAAAATACAATCCTAACAGATCACCATTCTTTGGGGTGACTCATCGGTGCTTTGACAAACTTATTTATTCATCAGTGGACACATAATCTAGGGTATGACTAGCAAGGTATGAGAGTATGACTCTGTCTTTTAATTCAATACGCAAAAGGTGAGACGAGGATAGCGGGGAATTATAGCTCAAAGTGGATTACTTAGAGGGATGATTCATGATGTGTTGGATAAAGTAGGAGAGCGTAGTGATTAATGAGGTATTTCAAATTCAGCTTTCTTTCTTCACTGCAGGCTTAACTGATTGTTTTTTGCAGGTTATGAAAATAGAAGGTAAACCAGTACATAGAGGTGCATACGTATGTAGACACACATAATTCCAACAGGATAAAGGATTGAGTCATTACAGCACTGAGGGCTTGATTATTACTGTTTTCATCATCATCAGTGTAACAGCCATAACCTCCGCGCTGACCTATTTCACCGGCAGCCATGTTTCATGTTGATAAGAACAAACGGGTGGCTGGAGAAATAACCAGGGAGGGATGCTGAGGCCATCTGCTCATGTCGGGGTGTCAACAGCATACAGCTGGTCGACTGTCGGCTGGTTGACGGCAGCACAGAGCTACAGCAGACTTGTTCGAGAGGGAAGTCTCTGCAGTCAGAGGAGGTGGAAAACATAAGATTGTGTCTTCAATCTTAAGAATAAAAGACTTCATTTTCTATATTAATCCATCCACGGTGGGTGGTTGTGATGGGTTTTATATTGATATAATCTCTTTTTCAAGATACCTATTCCTATTTCTGTATGAATGTCTAAAACAACTACACCGTTGTAATAGATTTTGTTGAGCAGCGTTCCTTCATTAACCCAAATGTTTCTGCCAGTGTTCAAACATAGAGAAAATTGTAACCAAATACAGTCACTTGCATAGATTTTCATTAGTAAAGGTGGTTGTTTAATGGTGTTTTCACCACAGAGTTTGACCATGGTATTTATTTATAGCCCCAAACAGCAAGATAACTTTACTGTGCATTAAGGTAAGCTAGAGCAACAGCACACACCGATGAGTGTGTGTGTCTGTGTGTTTGAATTCAGGTCAACCTTTCACTGAACTTCCCACTAACCAGACACTCCAGTTCTCTCTGACTGGGTGTTTATTCCTCCAGAAATAAAGGCTCTGCATCTAACTTTCTCCTCCAGAGCTGCCTGACCCTCAGCAGCTGAATAGCAGCTCTGCCCACACAACACCCCACAAAAATCTTTTGCTTTCTTTCAATTGAGAGATCCTGATATCCTGATGTAACACTAATTTAAACTTTGGAACTCTCTCCCATTTGACTTAAGCTCTGTAGATGCTGCAGACACTTTTAAAAAGACTTTTTGTTCAGACTTGCCTTTGCATGCATTTATGTCTAGATGTATTTCTATACATTATTGCCTTTGTGAAGTACTTTTTGACGTATTTGTTCTTGGAAGGTTCTTACTTAAATGAATGACAATAACATTACATTACAGCCTCAAGTAGGCAAATTATATCACTCATGTTAATTACTTTAGGGAAGCTGCCTGATCTGGAGCTTAATCAGAGCTTTCTCTTACATAATCACTTCAACTCATCGAACTCAGCAATTCTGCTGGTTTCTCGCTCCATCTGACTTCATCGATGTATCATTAATTGAAGAGAGCAGGAGTGCACCGTCTTGTTTGCACTGGTCTTAATCAGATATTGATAAACTGGCGAACATGTACAGCAGTGTTCCCTACAAAGTGCTTTAACTAGTGGAATGTCTGCAGTTGGAACCTATGGAAGGTCTACACTCTTTGAATTCTGGAGGTGTAATGCTGGTTTTGATTGGACAACAATTTCTGTGGTAATGGGCATATTATTGGCAGAGAGCATTTGTCACCGGAGAATGCTGTGACGAATGTGTGTGGGAGAAAAATTTCAAAGTAATTAAAGCCTGCAATCTTAGCCTATATTTCTCCTTCAACACTTCTTAGTGTGGCATATTTACATCATCACATCAGAAGTCGCTGCCTGTATGTTCAACAACATACATATAATGCCATATGAAAACAACAATAACTTGATGGCAGCCATTATAGACAGCCCTTCAGTTTCCTGCTACTGTGGAAACAGAAAGTCTGGAACTGTTTGTCCAAAATGACTCTAATACTAGATCTCTTGTTTGGGTAATTTTCTGAAATTTAGCATTTTGTTGTGAAACATTGCACTGCTAAATTCATCCATCCTGTTGTCTCTCATTCGGGCCTTCAGTCAGCCTCCTTATGACATTAACCTCCATTAAACCAGTGATTGTTCCCTGGAAGCTAACACAAGCTCAAGCTTATTTGCTGTCACACTTAGCCAAGAGGATCTCCCTGTATGTTTGTACCACTTCCTACAGTCCAATCCACCGCCTCAAACTGCAGACAGTCAATCACAAGTTAAATTAAATGTACAATCAATAGATGAGTCCCTCCGGCCGCAGGAAACAGTTTCAATGAGAGCAGCTGTCTGTCATGGCTGCCATCAGGTTGTGAGTGCAATGATAAGCTCTGCCCAGGGTCCTGCCGCCAGGCTGTGATGGGACAGGTTTACTGTTGTGCACTTTGTTTTTGCATTGGCAGTGCATTTCTGTTTCAAAATAGAAAAAAACTCCTCAACACATAAAAAGTGCTCAGTGTTTAGGGCGGTCAGGTTTAAGCTGCTCTCTGCAGGACCACACTGACATTTGTAAAAGCTTTCTGTTGCCTTTGATGTTCCACATTTAAATGCCCCCAGTGGTTCAAATGCAATGAGCGCCAATTAAGACTGAAAACAGCACTGCATTGAAACAACACAGGGCTGTGTTGTCGGGAATATGTTTGCTATGAAGTGTGTTCATACTTTTATTATGAAAAGTACATTTAAAAATACTTGTTTTAGTTAGTGAATAATCCCCCAAAAATAAGAATCATAATCCAAGATGGCAGCAAGTGGTGATTTACACAAAAGAAATACGTTTCAGGCAACAGTTCTTTAATCACAGTTCCTAAAAACATATGAACTGTGTGTACTGAAAGCTGCTTTCTGGCAGATCTGGGATGTTACAGACATCCTGCATCAAACATAGGTGCTAATGGAATTAATATTGAGCAGATGATCCAACTCAATGTTTTACTAATCTGGTCTATATTGTTGGTGCTTATTTGCTACCAAGCAATTATAGCAAAATAGCGATTTATGGAATATAGTGTATACTTTTTTCTAACTCAGATGATGAATTAATATATATAAATAGAGTGCAATAGCTAGCAAATAGAGAGACAGTCTTTCTTTAGAGATTGAGAACAATGAGATTCTTCACATGTTTTTCTTCCACCACATCATCCTGTCTTATTGTTATAAATGCTTTTCATATTTTTGTTAGAGAAGAATCTTCCAGTTAAGCAGCTGAAATAAAGCCCATTAGCACTGGGGAGTCATAGAATCCTACCCATCAGTAGTAAAATACACAATCATAGGTTGATGTTTTGCTGACTTTCAGTCGTGTCATTTTCTCTCCCTGATGTATTCAAAATGCAGGCTATCCACCAATCCACGTCTGCCAGCTCATTAAATACCTTATTTATCCTTTAACAATCAACAGTCCAAATTCTCTCGGTGTTGCTTGAGTTCCCTGTCTCCTCTCACCTATCAGTGCCTCGCAGGAGGCAGACAGGCTAGATAGGGAGAGCCAGACGTAAATCAACACTGGGAACTGGGCCCAATGTGGAGGCTGTAAATCATGGTTGGGAAAAGCAGCCTATCAACCTACAAGGGTCACCAGTGCCTCACTGAGTCACGCATCACAGCGCTAAGGAGCACAAGGATCGTGTGTGTGTGTGTGTGTGTGTGTGTGTGTGTGTGTGTGTGTGTGTGTGTGTGTGTGTGTGTG
>OMLP01000831.1:3228-14440 GCA_900302685.1 Spondyliosoma cantharus | reverse complement strand
ATGGATACTTTATTTATCCCGAGGGAAATTCAAGTATCCAGTAGCATACAAAATACAAAACAAAATATATATATATATATATATATATATATATATATATATATATAAATAATTCAATCAGTAAATTGAGCATTTGTAAAGTGCTCTAAAGGAGATTTTCAAAATATCAAGATAATTGTTTATCAGGATATGGCCTAAAAATACCGTGATATTATTTATTGGCCATATCATTTTCAATGTATCAACAAATACTGGAACAGACAAAAAAAAATCTCTACTATATCTCTACTAGATAATTAATTAATTTAATTTCAAGCCAGTATAACATTATATATGGACTATAAGAAGAACCCTGTATCTGGTAGATGTTGTAATTTACATTATTTCTCAGTCATCCATATTTTATTCATACATTGTGACTTTTATTTAAAATTATTTTATTGTACATAGAGAAAAGAGTTTTGCTGGAGCAGTTACTTGCTGAATTAACAATATTTTTTTCTCCATCAGTCAGATTAATCAGCAAGTATAATATGATAGGGAGTGTCAGTATGTGCATGGGCCAACACATACTGCTGTGAAACTAGAACCATAAGCCTTCAAAAAATAAAAACAGATGAAAAAACACAAACAAAAAGCAATTAAGCTATTACATTTTTTTTTTTAAAACACTTATGATGTTGAACAGAGTTGAAGACCTGTCATGCAGTGGAATGCAACCAAACATCTCAGATCAAGTTAAAATAACGGGTCTGAAGATTAATCATGAGGAGGATTGTTGGATCTGAGACGCCTGGATGACAAAGCAGACATCAGACTGTGTAATGCTGTAATAAGAGGAACAGAACTCTGACATATATCTGACTGGTACTCAGAGCAGAGAGGTCAGTTCAGAGGAAGACGGGCTCCTCCTCTTAGTGCCAGTCAGCAGCCAGCAGCCAGCAGCTGCAGCTACCCCTCCACCCGCCCGATGTCATGACAAAGCACCGGCTGAGCTCGCAGATTTTCTTTTAATACTTTACACACCAGCACGTCTTCTGCTGTTCTCATGTGTCTGGAACTAAAAGAGAGGAGCTGGAGCACAAACACTTCTCTCATCGGTGCCCACAATGTCAGTTAAATGCCACCCAGTCAATCAGCTGAGCAGCCACAACCACAACACAGAGAAGCACCAACCCCCACCCCCACCTCCACCTCCACCCCAACTCCATCAGCTCCTTTATTTCAAACACCAGCAGAGATAGATAAAAAACCTAATCTTTAAATTCCAGGTTCCCCGGCCTTTTATCTGTGCCAAATGGGATGTAAATTCCATATTTGTGCGAGGTGAACACGTGAGCTTGAAAGTCAAAGATGGAGGGAAAAACAGCAGGACAAATATAAATTAAAACAAATGACCTCAGATCTGAGTTAATTAAATGGGAAAAGAAGAGTTCAGTGAATGTCTTATCTAAGTGGTATTGATTATCTCATAAGGAGTCAGATTATTGTGTACTCCTCAGCTGGTGGGAGCTGCTGGTTTGGAAAGCCTGGAGAATGTGTATTGATTGTGAATAATTAAGCACATGACTGGAGTTTTTTTCAGAGCACAAGAGGGAAAAAAAGCAAAAGGTGCCTGAATCCATTTACTGAGCTGACTGCGTGTTCACCAATTACCCCACAACAAAACAGGCATTATCACAGAATATTCTGTGCTCAAGATTCATCAAATCACAGAAAATCCCAGTCTCTACAAAAAGCAAGTGAAAGTGCTTTTTATTCAGCCTGCAGGCAGGAAATACGTGAGGGGAAATGAGTAAAGGGCTTCCTTTTAATAGGAATCAATTTTGGTCTGGGGACAGCCAGCTGTAGAGCAATTGAAACACAGCTCCGGCAAAATTGTCAGCACAAAAGGATGTGATATAAAACACCTGCCATCTTGTGATTGGGTGAAGAAAGGGGCTCAGGAGGCCCTGTTTTCTCTGTAGGCGTCCTTATCACTGCCTGCAGGACCGATGCCATTAACCTGCGCCTCACTGGCTAACCGTGCTTAGATTAGCTTTCAGATTTTACACACACACAATCACACGCACACACGTGCACGCACGCACACACACACAGGAATAATAGCAATCACTAGGAGAGCCAAGCAAGCCCACAAAGTCAAGCTTCCTGAGAGCCCATGATACCTGGTGTAATAGCAAAAAACCAGAGAGTCTGTGAAGAACACAGAAACCTACAAGGTCATGATGGTGTTCCTGTAACGTAACATGACAGAGCAATTCACACTGGATAGGTGAAATCAGCTGGATCATGGCACAAGGTTTTCCCCAACAACAAAATCAAATGTGTTTTTTTCATACTAGAAAATGTGAAAGAACATTCAGTGAAGCCAATTCGCCTTTGTGATCATTTTTTGGATGTAACCCAATGCCAATTAATACATTTCAGCAATGTTTCTTTATGTTCAGTTATCTACATTATGTTATGGCAGTGCTGTCCTTGTGGTCGGGCTGGTCAGGTTATGGTACAACAACCACTTGACTTGGGTTCAGTAAAGATCTTGTTTCGGCTTAAAATACCTGGTTTTGTTGCCACTAAGTCGGCTGGACATGCCACAACACCTGCACCTGTGCAAGTCTGCACAGGGAGGAGGTCTGGGAAGGATGGTCAGGTTACACAACCACAGGACCTTCACCCAGGAGACTGCTGTTTGTGTCCAGTGTAAAACCAGGTCTTGTCACATACATAAGGTTCATTACATACCTAACATAGGTACGTTCGTAGAGTGAGTTTAAGCACAGTGTTGTCCTAAACCTAACCAACTTGCAGCCGTACAGCGAAGGTCCGGTTCTCATCACTGACACGATGCAGTCATTCTGTTTTGAATCAGACTTTAGGTTATATGCTGAGCCTGTAAACTGACATGTATTGTACAAAATTAACTTGTGGCACGTATGAAACGCACACATTTGGACGGATCAATGCTTTGCAGAAATGTTAACCGCTGTGGGCGGTTTCTGTGGGCGACTGGGCTGTTAGAGGATTTTCTCATTTTGCACAGTTATCTGGATTTGGCCTATGAATTAGTGGCCACATCTCATCAGTGTTTAAAATCTGGAGCAGAAGTTCAGTTGGAATTTCAATAAATAAAAATGTAAAGGGTTAGAATACAAAAAGAAATGAGACAAATTTAAAGTGAGAGACTTTTGGTGCCCAGAGTCTATCAGAGACTTTACAGGTGTGTCTTACCTTCACTGCAGAAGCGGCCCTTGTATTCTGTTTTGGAGCAGTCACACACCGGCTCCCCATCCACCACTGAGCATGTACCACCATTCTCACATGGGTTCACGGTGCACCACCCTTCTGACTCCAGGGGCACCTTAAGGCTTCCCAGGAACAGGGGCTGTGAGATGCCATATTTGAGGTCTGTAATTGTGCCCCTGAAGGGCTGCATGTTTCGCACCGTAGGCAGTGTGAGCGCGCCGCTGCGGATATCCTGAGGCACTCCACCCAGGAACAGGTCGCTGACTATTTTCATGAACAGACGCTGAGGCCGCACCTCATCTGCTTTGGCCTGGCCATCCAGTACGAGCACTGTGCGCAGGTTATACCTGCTCAGAGTAGCAAAGTGCCAGCTGCTGTCATCCACCTGTCTGTCGGACACCACTGTGGTCTCAGCACAGTCGATGCTGAAGCGCAGCTGCAGTCGACCCTCCACCACTGACAGCTGCAGAAAGTCACAGTAGCCTCCATCGTCAAAGTACAGCAGCAGCGCCTCCGAGGAGTCTGTCTTGAACTGGAAGCTGAGGTCACCGCGGGTGCTGGCATCCCAGCGGAGGTAGCGTGCCCACTGACCTGGTGTGCCTAAAAATTCCAGTCCTAGACATGTGCTTAGGAACACTTGCAGTCTGATAGAAAAACCTACAAGATCCATAGCTGCAAAAAATGTATTAATCCAGGAAGGTGTCTGAGGGGAAATCAATACGACTCAAATCTTAGGGTTGCTATGCAAAATTTCAAGGATCCACAGTTTTATCCACAATATGTGCAGAGATAAATTCAGATAAATATTTCTTATAAAAATATGTTTTTAAAGGGACCAGGGTGGTAAAGGAGAACAGTCGTTGGGGTTAACAGTCTTTAGGTCAATCACATCAGTGAATTGTTTGCTAAGAATGGAGGAGTTGTTGGTTTCCTCCTAAGGGTTAAAGAGAGGACTGGCAGAGGGAGAGAGGAGGAGGAGCTGATGTCTTTTACACTTCAGAACTGATGCTATCAAGACTCATGGTGTACGGTCTGATGGAATGGACTTCTCTGACTATCAGGGCGAGTAGAATTTCCTCCTTCATGTTGTCCGCTGTGAAATGGTGCTCACAAGGGATCCACTGGCCACTGTCGGTTCCATCACTGTCAGAAAAAGAGAAGCAGATGGTTAATATGGGTCCTTAAGCGTCTATTTGACTACTACTAATACTATGAGACACATCCTGGGAGCTTTCTGTCATCCAAACACCATTATACCAACACATGAAAAAATGAGAAGTTACATCAGTGAAGAAAAGCCTGAGACATCAGTACTGTATTGTATTGCTGATAAGGGACGATCTGAGTTTGCCCCAAAACACTTCATCTGTCTCTAAGATCAAACCAGAATACAGAATATAAAGTAGTAACAGCTCCGGCTGGACCAGCCACAATGTAAAGTGTTACATAATCACCAGTCGTTTTTACACTAGGCAATAAGCCACCAATAGGCCGGCCTTTTGCTGGCCCGGTCGGCATGATTACACAGAGGGCGGCATATTGGTCCGCCAATATGCCTCCATTTCGATGTAAACACGAGGCGTAAATGTGCCGGCCTCTGCGTGAGATGGACGGAGGTGTCGATGACGTGCACTGCTGTGCGGAAATAGTTCTTCTTCTTTGATTCTTTAAGCAAGATTTGAACTAAGGGCTTTAACTTGGATCAGCGTAATTCTATATTTTAACGTGACCAAAGGACCTGAACACTTCTTCCACCACTGACTCTAGTTTGCACAGTAATTTAGAGCACCGTCAAACTGTGAACAATTCTAAATCAACCCTTTTTCTCTGTCCACCAGTGTGTGCTCTCCACAGGGTACGAACATCTCCATATTGACTGGAACATGATCTAGAGGTGGTAACATTCATGATATATTGTATAATAAACCCATATTGTTTTGTAATAGAGACAACATGTGACACATGTTGAGCATACAGTTTCTACAAAAAGAAACAAACCAGAACTGACATTATTTCAGTGCACAGTTCACTGCTAATATGTACTGTACTGCTGGCACTCACCAATCCTAATTAAAAGTGCCTGTGATATTGCTGCATTTTTCCCTCCTACACAAAGGTTGTTTGGAGTTATCAGTCATCAGCTGCGTAAATTAGCCTCATTATTCTCATGGCAGTGCATGACCATCAGCCCGCCAGCCACACTGCCTTTATCTGATGACCATCCTGGAGAGACATCTCTCTGCACACAGAAACACAAGTAGGTGCTGATGCAATATCCAGCAGCTAAATGTTATCATTATGTCTTAAAAAATCTACCAACTTATTTTAAAAAAAGCATGCAAAAAAAAATGTCTCCAAAAGAATACAGTACTTGAGACATGAACGCCAGTGTCGGCGCTTTTAACTGTCCAACCCAATCACTGCCCCTCAACTTATGTGAGGTAGAAGAACGTAATACTTCCAGGAACTAACAAAATGGTACCAGAGGATAAAGTCAAGGCAAGGATTACATTTCATCCAGAGCAGACACATTTAACACAGCATAGGTGGGAAATTGAACTTTCTGGATTATTAGGCAGGTGTAGGTGCTACATGAATAATGTGGAAGAATAAAATGTTCATACACAAAGAAATACACACAGCCTGTATTCAGAGCTTTCAACAGTTGTGTAAGGTTGTGATGTCACAGCTGTCAGCACAGCCCTTGTCAGATAATCACCAACAGATCTGATGTAGAGACACAGTGGGCGGGGCCTGCTCAGGCCTGAGAGAGCTGAACAATCAGAGCAGACTGGGCTGTTCAGGTGGGGGTCTTACAGAGACAGAAGCTAAAACAGAGCGTTCAGACGGAGGGAGAACAGAGGCGCTTTTTAAACATGAAGACGTGTAAAAATGTTCTAGTAGACCCAAAGTAAACGTATCAACCAGAAAATGTGGGGCCTTTACATATCATTTTATCAATATTCATTAAAGTAATTTTAGGACGAAGTTGCAAACAATACATTTACTCTATCTTTGATTTCGAAAAGGAGAAGTTTTCTAAAAACTGAAGTGAGCTGAGTTTGTTTCATCTGAGGTTCCACTTCTACGCTTCTAGCTTTGGCCCCTCGGTGGAGCTCTGCATAGAGATTCTCCTTCACTCTCATTGAAAAGCTGAAACACACGCTAACCCAGAGGTTCCAGAAATGTTCTAGAAATGCGTGTGAGTACCTTGCAATAAAATAAAATTCTAAGACGAAAAACAAGAAAAGAAAAATCAAGAAAATTGATTCAAATAAACTGACTTGAAGACCTTAGATATGCTGAAAATCAGAGGAATTACTTATGGGAACTTTCACAGAAACACTACTTCATTGTATCATACATTATCAATAACCCAGGCGACACCTCTGGCGGCAGGTGGTGACAGCATATGACTGATTCTAGATGCTGGTGTACCTGTGGAGACACAATATTTGTTCTGAGGAGCCAATAATCTGCCGCTGCCAAGGACGAAGACAAGTGCTGTGGGAGAGAGGCTACAAGACGCTGGATCAGCACTGACGGCTCCCAGAACACATCCATTCTGATGACTGGTACACACTCGGTGTATAGTACACACAGTGCATGTGCATCTAATTTCATTTGAGAGCATGAAAGCAGGTCTGACATAGTTAATTGATATTTTTTGGCAATATTGAATTAAAATAAGACATTTCAATAGATTGTGTTTACACTGTGGTACTACTGAGTGTTTCTCATCCATACACTTTACTTTGAACAGCCTAAAGATACTTCATATTAATACTTATTATTTACACCTTTAATTATTTAAATAACATTCATCAGAAATGACAACCTGATTTATTTATTTTTAAAAGCCTGGATTGGGTTTAATCTCAATCTTGTTGATTGGCTCAGAAAATCTTTGAACACTTTGACATTACTGAAGTTTAAGTCGGCGCCCTCAAACTGGATGGCTAGTTGTCTATGCCATTAACATACTTCTGACCAAGATGTGCAGGATGTTGAGTTCAGCCCAGGTTCTGGCTATGGAAACAAAATGTAAGGTCCATTACTAAAGATGAGGGCTGCTTAACAAAGGTGCTGGCTTGCACTCTGTCAGGACAAACATTTTGATTACCATCTTCAGCTCTGTCACTGGGTGTTATTATGTGAGGATGTGGAAACTAGCAGAGGATTTCTGGACTGATGCACTGTTCCATAATAACCATGAGGCTACAGGTGCTGCAGTGTGTGATCAGTGGAAGGATCCTAAACATCCAGACAGAGGCCGCAAGAAATCCAGCTCTCGCTTCAGATGCTCTCCAGGCGATGCTTTTCACCCTGCTTTCTGTGGTGCTGAACACCATTTGTGAGATTCACCTGCACTCACGAATGATATCCAAGCTGTACAGAAAAAGATCAATACCAAGTGAGAAGCAACTACTTATTTGCTTACTTGGTGCTGCTGCAAGCTGTGGTGACAGTTTATTGTAAATTCAAGTTGTGAGCCAGCGTTTCTGTTACCGCTGAACTCTCCAGCAACATCAGCAGAAAGAGAGTGCTGTATATGCTCTTATCTCATCACTGAGCTGACAGATACTGACGTTTAATTCTCGAGCATTGGTTGGTTTTCTACACTTTAAAAAACCTGTCATCACTCCAGGTATGTTACCGGTGAGAAGTGGGTCAGGTACGATGAAGTGAGGCGTTTGGGGACATTTCACTGTGGAAACATGAACAATATGAAAACAACAAGCAAGCTTTTATCATACAAAACCCAAAATGTATGACTTATAAGTGGTGCATGGGAGCATATGATGATAAGTCCTGTGTTCATTTCTAACATTACATATTGTGATATCATAATATTATCTATTGTGCTGTGCCCTTCAAATATGAGGTAGGCCCAGAGCTGGTCCTGACCCCCCTGGGGCCCTGAGCAGGATTCTGATAAGGGGCCCTCATACCTGACCTGTGAGCCACGTAAACGTTTGCTGCACAGTCACACCTGACACCAGTGCTCCGACGCAATGCTTACTGAAGAGTTAGCCAGTCACCAGTGGAATATAACTCATTTATATCAAGCACTGCACTCAGGTACAAATTAAACTTCTTCTCCTCTGTATCCCAGAGGCAAATACTGTACTGTTTACTCCACTACATTTGTTTGACAGCTTTAGTTACTAGTTACCTTTCATAACCATTTTTCAGCCTCTAGTGTTCAGAAAATTCTACTTTTTTGGCTAATTATTTTTTTCAAATCCTGATGGATTAGAGAAAATGAATTGTTTCAAAGCCAAAAAGTGAAAACTTGACTTTTTGTATATTTGTTTTCCTGACAGGACAGAACACTATGAACATGTGATGATCTTACACAGTATGATACCAGCTCAACAGTATATAATGGAGTTAATATGAGCTTTAACTTTAAACATCTGCAGCAGTAAAATTCATGCAGTGTAATTACCCCAAAAACACCAGACACATTAGTAAAACACTGACAGGGAACATTTTACTGCACAGTTGCTACTTTTACTTTGATACTTTAAGTACATTTTGCTGATAATAAACAATGTTTAGTCACAGAAAACAGAGAGCAAGACGCAGATGCACACCACACCTTACAGCTGGAGATGAGAGCATGAAGCGTAACTGTCCTTCTAGTCACCAGAAAAGGAAAAAACAATGTGAGAATGAATCGTGGGAACAGCAGTCAGATTAACATAACTTTAAATAAACCATTAAATTCATGTGTCCGAGCTCGCAGTGTCAGTGCATCTCTCTGTGGTTTGTCTGTCCAGCTAACCTTAGCTGGGCTGGGCGAGGATCTCTTCTGTCTGTGTCTCGCTCTCTTTGACGCGAGGGGAGGCGGGGCCTTCACCCACCTGGTGGGGCATAGCACGGAAATTCACCCCGACTTTAGCTGGCAGTTAGTCCAGTTCAGTGAATATCTCAGGTCATGTGATCAGCTGCCCTTTTTGGGGCACTTCTGACATTTTGACATTTCATACAATGATGTTTATTTTAGATATATTAATAAGTTATTATTCTTATTTAAAATACAATAAGACAGTCCATGTGAAATGGACAGGTGACAGGTACCTGTCACCTGTCCATTTCACATGGACTGTTTTTGTAAGCATTATCAAAAGTTTGGGATAACAACCCTGACATAAGGAGACCTCAACCAGTAAAAAAAGAAAAAAGAAAAACATGCTTTGGCCATGAAGGGGCTTCAAGGTCAATTGCTTCATCAGTACTAGTGTTAAGCAACACTCAGCTGAAACGAGTACAGATAACATACTTTACACGAGTACAAGAATCATCTGAGTAAAATGTGTCAACATCATCCTCACTGGGTAACTGACTGAAGTTTATTCATTAAAGCGGACAATAATTACTGCGATCAGAAACATCCATCTGAAGCTCATTTCTGAGGAAGCTCTGTAAAGTTTTATAATAAATATAGTAACTTCTGATTAGCCCCTCTCAATAACTGGCATACATTAATAACTTTTGGTTAGTCCCGCCCACTTCCACCTATTCCAAGTATAGATACAGAACAAACGTTTTATTTGTTCGTCCCTGATCGTGACTTTGTTTGCGTTATACATATTTATTCAAAACTTAAAATCTGCAATATGCTGAGCACTTTAACACTTTAGCAGTTTCATATTTTAGCATTTATTAAAGCGGGATCTTTAAAAGGCCGCAACACAGACTCTCAATGAGCCCTGATGGTCGTTTGAAATAATCAATGATTAGTTTATTGCCGTTACTATAAATGTGTAAAATTGTGTGATATTATTTATGGGTTATTGGGGGGATTTTTGTCACGTATTTCTACTAGAATGAGAGAAATATTATGTAGTCACTGCAATCAGCATCAACTGACTTTGTTTTGGAAATGGTCGTACAGGATGTGTGGATGTCTAATTCCACTATCATCTGCTAATTCACAATTTAAAAAAAAATCATACAAAAGGAAATATGAACATTTACTTAATTTATGTATTTGTTGCTGCTGTGTTAAACAGTGGACTACTTATAATTATTTCCAAGCTGTAAAGACATATTACAAAGATTATGTATTTGTATACTGAATACTTCCTCCACGAACAAACATATTTAAACCATGAGATTTATTCGTCTTTATTCTGAGCTGTTATCAGACCTCAGCAGAGCCGTCTCTGCAGGGTTAGATCTATACACACTGAGCTGCTTATCAGCCTTCTATTAAATAAGAGATATCAGCCAATCAATGCTGCTCAGCTCTGACATCACACCGGCTCTTCCTTAACCATAGCTAATGCCTATAATGTGTCACGTGTTAGGATGTATGTGATTATTATGTGCATTTACTTTTTGGATGCATGTTTGAATAATTACCTGTTCATTTGAATAAAATATTGATCATTTCTTACACTGTCCTGATCTGATATTATCATCTGGCTCTTTTCCTGTTCCCTCAAAATTTGAATTAAAAATGTTATTCTGTCACCCAAAATGAAAATATTTGTAAACTGCAACACATTTAAATAACTTATTATTTAAAAGAGGTTGATTTAATATGTTTTCCAAATTCAAATGTGCTCAACTGTGATTGTATGAGCATCAAAATAATCAGAAATGCTGAAAAATGGCACAAAATATCTTCACCTCAGGCCAAAATGGAAAATTGTTTTTTTTTCCTTTTTTGTTAATTAACAATTTGTCAGTGTGTCTCTGCAGCAGCAATATTCTTAAATCAGTCCTTTGACATTGTGCACATTCACAACTTCAGTATCATCTTCTTGTTGTGTGTTGGGTGTTGATGTCTCACTACCTAAAGTTATTCTGCTACTATGGATCCACACTTCAGAGCATTAATACCGCACACTCGTGTCACAAATGGTGACTTGTTCTGGCATAATTTTCTGTTTGATACCGTGTGTGTGTGTGTGTGTGTGTGTGTGTGTGCGTGTGTGTGCGCGTGTGTGTG
>OMLP01000822.1:0-22355 GCA_900302685.1 Spondyliosoma cantharus | reverse complement strand
TTTTCTTCTTGCCCTTCCTAGTTTCCTCCCATTGTTGTACATTCACAGTCCAATTGCGATACAATTTTCACCTATTTTTACTGCACTGATAGCCCTTTTCCACCAACAATGAGCCAATTCAGTTCTGGTTTGGTCTCCTAATTTGTAATCTTACGCAGCATTTCGACCAAAACTAAATTTGTCCGGAACATGAAAAGTCTGCTCCCAGCTGGAACCAAAATATAGCAGGTTTTCCTTGACTTGAAGTGCCAACCGAAGTGGGTGTGTCATATTTTCAAGGTGTTTGTGCATTGTACGCTCTCTATTGATGATGCATTATTGACTTTAATGGTTCTGCTCAAAACTGGTTGGAACGTGGACTGGTTCAATTGATAGCACCAAGGTTCCAAGAATCTTGAATGGACCTGGTTCAAGAACCAGAGCTAATTTGGTGGAAAAACACCCAGAGGGAATTTTGATTGATATTTTGATATGTGAATAAAGAGGCAGCAACCCCTAGTGGCTAGATAGTAACCTCAACCACAAATCCCTAAAATACATGATGTAGCTTCTTTGTAGAGTGTTTAATGTGTTAAAAGAGGCATACAGTAAATTGAACTGAAAATAAGAAACCGGATCCAAAGGGACCAAAGGAGAGTCAAAACCCAGAACCAATTAATCTGAATATAATTTGGCCCAACTTTTTTTACATTATGGTACCGCAGTTCCAGAAGGGTGATCGAGAAGTAATGATAGCACGCTGTCTTGAAGGAAAAGACGAAGAAATGAGGTAGGGGGGAAGGATATTTAAGAGAGAGAGATTTAGGTGAGTAAAGAGAGCAAGGGAATAAAGCGTGGAGGAATCGATCGAATAAAAACTGAGCAGAAGAAATGAGAAAGGGGAGGTGTGAGAAGACCGAGGGGACGGGAGGAGGCGAAATAAAAGAGTGATGGGGATGAGGGAGAGAGAGCAGGCTGAGCTATAGAGGAATAAATCTCATTTCATTCAAGCTGGTGGTCACCGCGCTGATGACACTAAATGAGAGGGTTGATTTAAGGAGACACTGACCTCTGGCCCCTGGGGGCCCCTCACTTACAAGAACATTCACATAGCCTTTTTTATGTTATGTTATCATACTGAATGAGCAGGCACCTGGGGTGGAAATGAAAGCCAGGGGCAAGGCTATGAACTTATAAAAAATACAATTGCATTGAGTCACTACTGATACCATTTTCCCCCTTTGTGCTCTACTGTGTGTTTTGATTCATTGCAATTTTTACCCGGTTCGAAAGAAAACTTCTTCTTTCAGCTGCTCCCCATTAGGGATCACCACAGCGGATCATCTGTTGGATGCCACTGGACGGCCTTCCTGACGTAACGCTTCTATTTCAGGAGGGTTGCATCAGGACAGGCATCTATTCTGCTGAAAAAGCTAGTTGAGCCACAACCACATACTGTACCTCTGCCAAGGCCACATGAGCTTTTAAATGAGGTATTTCTGCAACGAAATCATTAAATGAAAAAATGACACTTACTGATCGTGACTATAGACCATCCGGGGTGGCCCTTAAAACCAGATGTCTCAAACATCAGTGTCGGAGTCCTAAATCAACACGTAAACTTTCACTGTTGTTTGTTCTTTATTCATCTTTGAAATTTAAAGAGTCATCAGGAGTCTTCTGTGGGGACCATCAATGCCTCCAAGAAATATGATGCTGAAAATTTGATCTTTCAGACTCAACTGCCAATACTTAACATGTGAAAAATTCTAAATGATGCTTCATATGATCTGCTGCCGATTTTTCCCGACAGAAGGACACAGGGTTCCTCGGCTCTCAGCCAACTTGTCAATAACCACATCTTGTTCTCACATCACAGGACAACAGGAAACAGCTGTACTTACCACCTAAAGCTTGTTTCATTACAAAATCCATGATTCCTGCTGATTCGTATAGATGTTTGTCTCAAAACCAAAGAGAACTGAGCATGTAGCCACCAAGCCTGAGGTCTCTGGGTGTCTTGATCCTTCTCGATTTCCCCTTCAGTCTTCAGTGACTCTCTGATGGACCTGAGAGAGAAGAAACGAGAAACGATTAACAAGCAACCAGGATAGCAAAAAATGCTAAAAACAAAATGTAATTTACTATTATCATTATTGCTATTGTTATTAGCCGGCTCTGTGGGTGCTGAGGAGCTTGAGCACTCCTGTCAGATAATGAACCGCGACTTTTTTTCATTTGGTGCGAAATTGGAACGCAAGAATGCGAACATTTCGCACCGGACTCAGTGTGCATGATTTACATGCAGAAAATTGCTGCACGGATATTCCCGCAAATCCATGCCGCAGTTTTGTGTCGCACCGGTGTGAAACAGCTTTAAGTAAGAACTTTACACTTCCATCCCCATTATGTCAATAGAGACACTAAATGCAACAATGGAGCTCCAATAAAGCACGGTGGACGGTGTGAGACAGCCAATCAACTCAATGTTAAAATAGCAGATAATCAGATCTTCTTAACACTCTCCAGCTCTGTGACAGGAATCCAATTCTGGGAAGCACTTCAATCAATACTGAGGCCATTTGCTCCAAATCGCGCATCTGTCTGTAACTCAATACCAACGGATCAGTCGTCTTCTACCGCTGACTGGTCATAAATATTTCACAGTAAATGAAACGACGTGGTTGTGTTCTGCTTAAATCCATCACACTCTTCTCTGACCACATCCAACATACATGCAGGAGGTTGAGACAATCAGCTTATATCCACACACCAGTACCATAAGAGAAATAATAACATATAATCACAGCCATATTTATCTCATTAATATTAATGAAATTGTTTCAAAACAACTGTCTCAGTTTCAGAAGCTGCTGCGCTGTGAATGTCATTCTGTTGGGCCCAACATAAAACACTGAATTTGAAGCGTAGTCTTCTAGCAACCTTTGAGCAATTAAATCTAACATTAATTTAAAAACACACAGCATTCCAGGTGAGACAGTCAGTGAGGTTGCCTGTCCGTCTGAAGCCATATTGTCAACACCGACACGGACTACAAAAAAAAAAATAAAATACATTTTTTTTTAAATGTTGTTTGAAAGACGGTGGTTGAAAAGACCATCTTTCTAATGGTAAAATACTTTCTCAAGCTTTCTCCACCATAAACTTGAAGAAGTATTTCACCAAAGGAACGATGGTCTTTATCTAACACTGGGACGAAGGCAACACGGAGGAAAATTAACTAGAGTTCATTTCCCTACCCACATTTGTCATGATTCAAATAGGGTTGAAAATTGACAAAGACTTTAATGCCTCTGAATGTTAGGTTTGGGCTTTTCATACAGTTAGGGGGATTGCAGCTGCCTTCATCATTCTGCCGTGGTTGAGCCTGGCAGCTCATTGGCTCATGTTGAATATGATTGTCCCTGTTTTGTGTCCCTGTATATATTTGATAAACTGCTCTCCTGCGCCAGTGTCAACCAAGATGAAATCCTCCACATTTATTGCACCTGGCGAACCAGAACACCATTTCCATTTTGAAGCAGATCCCTCCTGCTCCCCTCGCCCAGCGCCCGGTGTCATTTCGCTACGCCAATATTTGCTGGAGCTGAATAGAGCCGGGATGAGATGGGATGGGACGGCAGATTGAGCTGCACAGCTTATTCTGGGAGGCGACGGGGGAGACCAGGCCGAGCGGGATGACAATCCATTTGTAACTGTGACCGAGCGCTTCAGGGGGTGAAGAGCCTCATTTCCATACACACACACACACACACACACACACACACACACACAAACACACGCAAGATTTCATTAACAGAAATGCAAATGTACTCAATACGAAAAAAACTAGAATGCAGCACACTTAACCTTGTGTGAGTAAGCTGTGTCAGCATACGTTAATGTGTGTTTGCGTGTATGCATATAAGAAATAGGTGTATGTCTAAATGTGTGTGTCGGTGTGAGTGCACACAAGTGCTCTTGATCCGAGTTTATGTATGGTATTGAATTTTAAAGATTAAATTATTAATGTTACTATTAACAAAGCAGAAAACAGCTGTTCTGAACAGCAGAAAATGAACAGATGAAAGATGAAAGAATGATTCACAGATTGTGTCTTTTCTTTTCTTTTCTTTCAGTCGGTGCAGGCATCCTAGTAAGTCATGCCCCTTTTGTTGTAGGCCACTCCCCCTTTTTGCAGGCCAGCATGACCAGTTAATCAGCTGTCCTTTGACTGATGACAAATCTTTCATACGATGTCGTATGTGTCTGCCAATCTATTTAGACGTAACGCTCCTCTTTGCAATAGGCCGATCCCGTTGCCACATACACACCTTCACATACACCCACCTGACCCTGACGCCACATTTTTCGCCTCCTAGGATGAAAACTGCAGCTTCAGCTGGTCGAACCGAAAAACTTGATGAGTGAAGAAAACGCAAGCCATCCCATTTTTCTGCTGGGAAAAATAAGATGTTCACCCATGAATTCAACAGATACATTACCAGAAGTTCTCTCATGTCGGTCAAAATGAGCAGATCAGTCAGTGGGCACATAAGCTTCCAACATATTTTTCATTATATTATTGTTTTTGTTTTTGTTTTTTTTAACCAATGTGATGTGCAAACAACATGTTTAAAGGCCCCAAATTGGACAGGAATATACATGTAGATACGTCTCATTCCCAGGGAGTCGAAAGAAGGGAAACAACTGTGGCTTATTTACCTTTTGGGTTAGAAAAAAAGAACAGAAAGCTGAAAGAAATACAAAAAGAGCAGTGTGCTAAACAAACTCAACGGAGAAACTTCTTTCATGTCATCACGTGGCTTTTGATTTTGTTCCGTCTTACATCAATACATCACTGTACAGTAGAACGAAGGGAAGCATTCATTATACAGTGTGTGTGTGTGTGTGTGTGTGTGTGTGTGACCTCTGGTGTTTGCGGTCTGGCGGCAGAACATTTCTCTTATCATTACAGAAACAGACTCAAGGACACACTAATGGAATAAAGGAAAGATGCTGCTGTCAGACAAGGACATCTGGAAGAAAAGGACACACACACACACACGCACACACACACTCTTGTGTATTGAGGGCATTCACTTTGTAACCTTGACATTAAAGTCATAATCCGTAAAAATAAATGATCTTCACTCAGTGTGTCCCGGCAGCGATGCAGCCTCTGTGGAAGCTCTCTGCTGCTGTAAATCTTTATTTTGTGGTTTCTGAAGTGACGTGTTTTATGTTTAGACAAAATAAAAAAGGTCACTCGTTGTTTTTGCCATTTTTTTCCACCATCTCCTCACTTTGCTCTCACCCTGGTTTCTACCCTTCTGCCTCACTTCTCTTTATCGCTGGTTTCGTTCTCTGTGTTATCTCTCGATCCTCTCTCTGTCACTAACTACCTTGCTTTTTCTTCTTCCCTTCTCATTTATTGCTCGTTTCTCTGCCTCTGTGTTGCCTTTTCTCTCTCCAATTCCAACAATGTATGCACCAAACACCCATCCACATCTACATCTCTTTACGACTTCACTGATGCCTTTATCTCTGGTGCACACACACCATAAACGACACACCCAGGTATAGCCCATGGATGCACAGCCCATTAAAGATGTTAGGTGGTAAATAAAGTAAAACTGTTCATACAGTTCAAATTGAATACACTGCCAGTGTTGACCCTAGTTTTTGTTCACATTTCCATTTAGCCAGACAGACCTCCCTAGCAACACGTTCTCACTCCCAGCTGGTCAAATGTGGCAGTTTGGCCTTAAGTTTCAAACTTCAATACTCTACCTACTCCTCTAAAGTGACATTTTAACCAGTTGGCATCTCATATTCAGTTTACAAGGGAGACCTAACAAAGTAAACAGTAAATGAACACATTAAAATAATCAGATACAACATTTGCCCCCAACAACTACATGGACTCGAAGGATTTCCCTATAGTTGTAAAGCTGTTCGGTGGTATGGTATTCTAAAGTTTAAGTTCAGTCCGTAGATTGTTGCGGCAGGCGCCGAAAACCTAAAAGCTTTCTTTACCAATTCAGTTTGGAGTTTAGGGAAAATATCAAAGAACAAAGACTGTGATTTATATAGTTTAAGTTTTAAAGAGAAAATAAGTAAACAGGAGGTTTGAAGAATGACTGAGGAATCGTGCACCTAAAGTGACACAAGTTACCGTCATCTACGTACGTTACTCTTGATCAAATTTTGGGAGGTGAACCCCCCCGACCAGGACGAAAGTCCAGTGTATGACCCATCCAACCACCCTGAGGGGCGCTTCAAGAAATGCTGTTGCTATGGGAGTTACTACAGCATCAAACTAAAAGCATAGGAGATGCAATTTATTTTTTTTTCGGTTATGTTTTGCGTTTGACTCGGTGGGCGCTGGTCGTTTGTTGACGGGGCGGACTCCATTTTCAAGCATTAGCGGGTGCTGTTGCGCTGTAGGGAAACTGGAGAGAGGCAAGGCACAAAACCAGTCCTTTAAAATCACTCAACAGGTTGTCAGAGGCAAAAGAGTACATTGGCAATGCAAAGTGATTTAGGTGAACTGATTCACATAGCAACTTTATCATTTTGTTTTTATCTTGATGACTTTATTGTTGTGTAGTAAGCAAATTTAAAAAAAAGCAAAATACCAGTTACAAATTGGAAACTACTTCTGAACTAACATCTGCACCGGAAACATAACTCAAATAACTTCAAGGGACTCGCAAGTCAGCAGCTCTTCTGTATTTCCTCCTCCACATCTCCTACGGGAAGCGTTGTTTAAGCTAACATAAAGCTGCTTATTGGATGAACCGTCAGCTTTTGATTCATGGTTCACTGCGAGCTACCAGGGACATTTCTGCTTTCACCTGCGATACTTTTTATTTTTGACAGCTTCGTAAGGAGTGCGTGTGACATATTTAAATTGGTTGCATTATAATAGTCTCTGCTGGTAATCTCTCTGCTCTTTTTGTGTTTTTCCATCAGCCTCTACCTGCAAACTGAAGCCTCTCCAACACGACAGAGGCAGGATGACACAATCTTAGAAAACCCCTCATCTGAGACAGACTGGAACAATTCATCACGGTGTTATCGTGTGGAACGGAGAAGCGTCACTCTACCTGCCTCCATTTACATCCTCATCAGAAACCAGAGGCCTGAACGGTGCCTCGTTATGTAAGAGCTTATCAGTGGGCGGTTAGCGTCGGAATGGAAGCTGAAGCAGCTCTCCAACATACTGAACTTCTCCATTCTGGTGATAGTGGAGCAGCTTTAAAACCTTACATAACCCTCCCTTTCACACAGGGCCAAATATACCATACAATCACTGAAGACAGCACCCAAGGGCATCCCCGCCACCTCCTCCACTCATCTACCATCCCCCAGCACCCAACCATTTTCTTTCCATCCTCCACCACCCTTTATTCTTCTTCTGCCCCTTCTTTTTTTTTTTAATTTCATAATCCAGGCGCTGGCAGCGGTGCGTGACGTGGGATAATGTTATCAGGGCCGGGCAGGACGGCGCGCTGATCCTATCCAGTTAATTGGAAGTTGTTTCCGAGTTTCACGGCCGGAGACGGAGATGGGAGCGGCTCGGGGAAGACGAACATGAGTCTGGCGACGTAACATGTTTGTGGCAGGCGAAAGGAAATGTGTTGGCGGGAGAGAAAGATGGAAAAAATGAGAGAAAGGCTTTAAATGTGTGTGATTTCAGTTCAAAGATGACAGCTCCATTATAGGATATACAGCCAGCATGGACACACACACACACACACACACACACACACACACTGGATCCCTGTTGTATTTATTTAAACAATGGAAGAAAAAAAAAACAACATATTGTTGTCATGCAATAACTCATTACTCCAGTTTTGGTGAATTTCATTTTAAGCTTTAAAGGAAAAGGCTGACCATTTTCAATATATCTAATTGTTAATTACTCAAAATAATGAATTACTCAACATACTCAAAATAGGTAAAACTGTATTTGTGAGAGACTATTTTCTATGGTGGATCATCAAATACAGTAAACAGTAACCAATTTCTTCACCTGTGGAAAAGTCACCCAGACTCCCTTTGAAAATCGTGCAATTTTCAGAGTATTGAGTATAAAAAAATGCATGAACTTTGATAAATGCTGTCTGTGACAAAGTAATAATAATTTGGGCCATCTTATAAATTTGGCTGTATTTTAAGTTGTAAGATATTTATTTATGCGTGTAAAATAACGCAATTGTCTCTGCGTGTTGTGTTCTGGCAGACTTAAGGCTCATTTATGCTCCCTTTACATACAAAAATAGATAAGTCCATTTCAAACGGTGCAACCACTAGAGGGCACCTCTTAGAGTCAGAATGGGTCTCGCAAGGACCTCCACTATTCCTTCACCACTATCCAATCACCTCCCAGATGTTTCATCATTCAAATATTTAAAACTTCACATAACCTCTCCTCAAAAACTGTTCGACGATTTTAAAACTTCTTCATCTTGTCCAGCGGTCGTGGCTTGAATTGGCTACCCTGCTACCAGAGGTACTGCTCCACTGGCCCATCTTAAAAAGCTTTTAGAAAAACATGCAGAAATAGGGACACAATCGACACAGAAGGCTCCCTCCATATCTAGCTTTGAGCATGAATGAGCCTTTAGCTGTAAATCTGTAATAATAATGTAGCTTTGATTAAAACAAATGTTTACAGTTATGATTTAAACAACTTAAGCAAGTTTTAAGAGTCTAGCAAGCATTTTTTTTTTTTTCTCTAGGAGTCTAAAACTGCCCAGTGTATATTAAATGATGATCAGCTTCAACAGGGTTGGACAACAAAATGTCCATCGCAGTCCCTTTATGCGACACAAGAACTATTTGTCATGCTGGAGTGTTGAGGATGAGTTCAGGAAAGAAGCTGCTCTGTACGCTGGTGGTACGTCAGCGGATACTTCTGTATCTAATGTCAGACGGCAGCAGGGTGGACAGACTGGCCGGGATGGGTGTTGTCTTTTAGTATGAAGATGTCCTCTTCAACTGTTTCACGAGCTCATAACTGCAGACGTCATCAACCATAAAGATTTAATTCATCGTGTCCGAAACCCCACACAGTGTTTGTTCATGTTGCATTAACAGCTGTGGTGGTTGCATCAGTGCCACATCCTCACTGCATTAGTGGTGTAATGCAATGTTCTCATAATTGTTTAACCGCCACCCACAGTGTTCAGCAATGATCTGACGCAAATTACAGTCAACATGTTAGTCTGAGTTCTCCAGACTGATTGATAAAGATTTTACCTCCATGTAGGCCGACCCCTCAGAAGCCTGGTCCAGGATTTGGTTCCTGCCCCCGACGGAGATCATCATGAATGCTTGCAAACAGAAACCGAATCTAACGAGCTCTTCGAGGAAGAATTCACCCTGCTGTCCCCTTTAACCAGTTTCAAGGACAGATGTTTAAAAACCAAAAGTTATTTGTAGTGGTCACACACACACACACACACACACACACACACACACACTGGCCCTCAGCTAGCCTTTCAACCTGTGTTTGATGAGCTGCGCCTAGGGACACTCGCCTGGACCTGAATGGGAAAATCAATAGAGAGATCTGGGTGAATGGGCTGAGATGGATCCCTGACAGGAGCTGCTTTCACACCAGGTTAACACGACTGCACCAGGACACTCCGTCTTCATCTGTCAGCAGACACACTACTGTGGTTCACAGGAGTATACAGGACTACAAACATTACATGATGCTTGCACTACTAATGACTAGATGCTGAATGAACAACAAAGGCAACCAATCAGAAGTAGAAAGCACAACAAAAAGTGAGAGAAATTAAAAAAAAACAACCATCTCCAGCATGTCCAGCCCACAAATGAGTACTTTAGTGATTTAACTGAAGTATGAACAGCTGTTCAAATGTTCATACTCATATTCAGGATGGCTGCAACCACCAAATACTGATTCAAATAGACCCGAAGCAGAAATAGAACCGCGTCTGAAGATATGACGTAATATGTAATCTGTCATTATGTCGAACTCGCAGAAAATGTGAGCTATAATAAACCATGTTAAGTATTATTAAAATATAAAATATGCAAGTTAGAATTAGTTTCATCAGTGTAATCTAATTTCACATCCGAGGCGGTTCGGTCACTTTTAAAGACGAACGATTAAATGGAGTCATGTATCCCTCCTCTTGCCTTCCAGTCTGTGCTGAGGGAATAATTTATCACCACAAAGTCACATGAATAAATAATGAGGGTTGGGCGGTGAAGTCGCCGCCTGGCAGGTCTGAGGGCGAGGCGACGCCGTTAGCAGTTCATCATTAATTCATTTTCCAACGTCTCGAGAAATGTGATTTCTGCCTTTTTGCAACAGTTTGTGGTTTGGACAGCGTTCAGAAAACAGAATTTGATAAACAAAGTGAAAAATGTTTGTCCACCTTGTTTGCTGTCAGAGTTTTGCTGACCCCATGACAGAGTTCAAACTCTGCTGGCCTTCATCTGCTTTACACTGTACAAGACAAGAACGAAACAAATGTCACAGCTTGTTCACTGCTCCGATTTTGATACATATTTTCATTTAAAAGTAGTTTTCCTTGCGGATAAGGATCTAAATCACAATACATATCAGTCAAATTATTCCCACTGTATGACTGGCTGGTTTTATAGAGGAATTGTTACTTATATACACTGAAATGAAGTCAAATTTTTAAACTCTTCTTCTAAAGATAGGAGTATTTTACAACAACAACTTGACTTTATCCAACTGGCTTCCTACAGGTTTGGGTTGGAAACGTTCCAATATTCACCAAAAATAAAGAAAAAAGTACCAGCCAACACAAAATATAAATCTAGTTTGTTTCAAAGTTTGAGTTCTCAAATCTGTCCTGAGTGAACCCTCGTTCCAGATAAATCAATGAAAGATATCTGAAAAAGAAAATCAACCCAACATCTCTGACGCCATCAGTTTCTTCTGGTATCAGTCAGCTGATCGCCTTCCTTCGGATGCAAATTTTAAGTAATTTCTTTAATTGATTATCACCTTAACAATCGATTAAATGTTGATAAAATAAATATGTTGGCTGTTTTTCATTTAGAAAACTGTTTTAACCATCGACACAATCTATGAGTCGGCTACATTAGGCGTTAAAAGAACAGATAAAGTAAACAGTTAAGTAAATTAAGTTTAATTTAATTTAAAATTATGTAACACAAAATAATGACTTCATAATAACATGACTAAATGTCTAAAATGTCATACTATCGGTTTATGTAAAATGTCTTTTTTCTAATGACAAATAACTTATCTCATACCAGTATTTTGTGTTTTATTTGGATATATTTGAGGAGCAAGCATCTGTAAATGTATTAATGCTTAATCATTAACATCCCCATCCTTGACACAGGACAAGTGTCTCTAAGTGCAGATGCAGGCTAACGGTAAGCAAGCTGAGTCGATTTTGAAGCGTTGTTCAAATGTTTTTCTTTGGACACACGCAAGATAAAAACATACTGGGAGAAATCCTGCTTTTCATTTCGCTGATCAAAATTAAAATCTCATTTAATACAGGTTTGAGTTAGAATCGTGACACCTCTAATGTCGATGTAATTTTGTCTTGGCTACATGTTGTCGTATTCAGCATGCATTCTCCAGATCAGCAGCACGCTGAGTCGGTCGCTCTCACTTCAGTCCAAAACTATACAAGCAGAGCACACACGGCTAACAGCTCAGCAGCCTTTTCTTCACAGCAGCTATCAGATCAGGATTGTTTCTGTGGTGTTCACTGTCTCTTAATAAGCCTTTAATGATAAAGTAATGTGCTGTGAATCCCAGCTGAGAAGACAACAGCTGTCTCAGTGAACGTTGAGGAGATGTAGCCAATGATATCGTTGATTATCCAGCGTCGACAGTTCAGTTTGAAGACTTTCGTATACGTACTGAACATCAGCTGTAAGATGAGCCCCCTTTGTGCCCACCAGGACTGTTCTGGTGAGTTATATTTTGTTTTTGCCGAGTTGAATTGGATTGAAGCGATGTGTGTTGTTTAATTAATGAGTAGTGTTGGCACGATACTGGAATAACTGACACAAAAACTGACACAACGTTGAGGCAGATTATCATTTAAGGATGACTATAAAATGGTGTGTGTACTGTGTGTTAAGACCAGCGAACGCAGTACTGGAGTACTGAAACTATTTCAAATATTCAATATTAATGTACCAATATTTCCAGCTCTTGGTCGTTCAGTAAAAGAGAGAAACTTGGATTCAGACGGTGTATGGTTGTATTTTCCAGTGTCGTAAGTGTCGGAATAAAGGTTTCAAAAATATTTCCTGAGTTGACTTGAGTCTCTTGAGTGCGTTTGTATCACTTTGCTTGAAAATGCTGCGATTAAGTTCAACAGTAAAGGCAGGAAATAAAAGCCTCTTTATAATCAAAATGTCAAAGCACGAAACTGTCATGAAACAGGAAATGCCTTGAATGTGGCGTAGGGTTGGACTGGAAACTCTCTCTGGCGTGTAATAACTCCTGAGACGAGATCACCAACATGTCAGTCAATATTAAATCTTAACTGACCACCTCGGCCTCTGTTGTCCTGTTGCCACCCCATCAATGATCCCTGAGTTTTTACGTTCGCCCTCAGTGACTGATGATGACGTAAATCTACCAGGTGTGAAGAAGAATTTCCTCTTTGGCTGCAGGTTCGATTACTGACACGTCTCTAGCTTTGGACTGCAGAGCGAATATTGATTCACGCTCTCTGTTGTATTCCTCCCTGCATCTGTTTCTGTCCCTCTCCCTCCGCTTTGTTTCACGCTGACAACATCGTCTTCCCCTTCTATTGTTTGACTCTCACGACGTCTTTCAGTCAACATCCTTCTCTTTTCTTCAGCCTCGTTTCCTATAGATAAAATATTCTCTAGTTTTTGCTAGAATGAGGTTGAAATGATCATTTCTTGTTCCGACTCGTTCTTAGAAAAGAATACTTTCAGGAGTCCATAACAAAGTAAAGTTGATTTGATGGTAGATGATGATTCTGGAGGAGGGAGGGTGAATCATACAAAGAGGGAACATCAGGCAGGTTTTCTGTTTGCAGCTGAAGCTGACTGGAAGCAGCGTGTTGGATATTATGTAATTAATGGAGCAATTAGCTGCTACAGTACAGCGCGCTCGCTCAGCCATCTGTTCGGATGACAAACAACGAAATCGATACGGCGCCGAGTCCCCGACGCGCAGACGCTGTTCAGCCTGTCAACCATTAAACAAACCATTCAGAGTGAATCTGAGGAGGGCCGGGAAAATAACCCAGCGGTTCATTTACACAAGCCAAACCTTTTTTTTTTTTTTTTTGGATTTATCAGGTGTTTTCTCCTGATCGCTTTCATTTGATCCTGTGTGCTGATTGTTGGATTATAACCGTGTTAGTTTAACACGTTTAATCTGGTTGTTAAAGTTACATTAAGGCTCAGGTCGGAGCAAACAGAATCTGATGAATAGAGCTGACTATCAGTCTTTTAAACAACTGCCACTTTAATCTGATTTTTCCTGCTCAGACTCTGAGCTGCGAAAAGGTCACAGACTGTAGTAAAGTGCTGATTTAATAAGTAAACAGGTTTGCAGCATATTTTTAGGGCAGAGCACCTCATGTAACATTTAAAACTGCAACTAACAGAAGTGAATGTTTTATTTTCCTGGCAGCAACGTTGTTTCTGTTGGACAAAAAACACGACAAATTCTCCGACAAATCATTCAGAGTTAATAGAAATTGAATCACTTTATGTAAACCTGATTAAGGTCATTGCTGGACTGAGCAAAAGCATAAACATTTCAATTTCCGTCACATTATTGGAGGCTGTTTCAGTGTGTCTTTTAGTGAGATTTATCTGTATCTGTATATAGCTAGGAGAAGAGAAATCTCGAAGCATGAGAAAAAACATCTGAAGTTATTTGTTCAAATGCTAAAAATGACATGTTCACACATGTACTTCATAGGTGACACCTTGTGGCTGTTTTCAAGTAATCTGCCTGCTTCCACTGAAGCAAAGGCAATATGCTGCGTGACATTCTTAGACGGACTTTAAAGCTCCAGTGACTTACAGTAGCTCCTTTAGTGATATTTGCTATGTCACAGTTGCATGTTTCCTTTAAAAGCAGGCAGTTCCCAGCGGACACGGCCAGACGGGGACAGAACAACTCTGCAAACAACCCCTGTATAAAGGCGTTCACTGAGAGGCTGCTGCTTAGTAGGAGTTAGCCATTATGTTAGCCACAAGTAGCCTGAAGCTATCTGTCCAAAGTTGAGGCGGACAACAGCCAGACGACAGCAGAAAATGTCTTTCTCCTTAAAACATGATCCAGTTTCACCCAAATCAGTGAATTAAGTTTTAAAGCTGAGATTTGATACAGTTATCTGTGAGTTCAGCCACCAGAAACACTCTTTCTTTATCAACATCCATGTTAACTTCGTGAAATATCAAGAAAGAGTTTATTGGACGCAAAAACATTTTCCAGGAATTTACAAACTCTAAAACAGCAGCGTTATAACCAAAGACAAAATAGGTAACTTCTAAGACTTGTGTAACCCTGTCTCTGAGCATTACAAACTGTTGTGCAGTGACCCATTATTCAAACTGAACTTCCTGGATCATATTTCACGTCTCACTATTTGTACCTGAGGCAACTCAACCCCACAAACAGCCGCCCCACACGACTGTTTTCTGTACGAATGCCCTCACATACTGCAAAACCTCCGAGGCATGATGGCTGGGCAAACACAGCCGCTGCTTCGACGCTGGAGACGGCAGTGTACGAACAGACGGCACTGCTGTAATGTAGCTTTGAACTTTCCTAGCTTAAATTATTTCTGTTACACTACGATCATTTGACAAGGAGGAGGAGCCACAGTGGCACCATGGAGCCAACATGACAGGAAGGTGATGTATGTGGTTGACATTTTTGTAGTGTAATGTGGAGGACGGCGCCTGTAGCCATCGATCAGGGTATAATCTCTTCAGCATTCAACAGCAATATGAATCAAATATTTCTATGATATACGATCAGTGTGATCAGCTTCAAATTCATCACGCTTTAAACACAAGTCTTAATGATGTCGGTACTTTGCATCAGGCGTATGTTTCATGTTATAATAGTTGCAGCAAAGTAAAACCATCAATCTAAACAACAGGTTCTGGTCTCGAATTTTAAAGTGAGCTGTCTTTTTGCCAAAGTACAACAAAACCACAGCTGGCAGGAACACGCTGAAGCACACTCTTCATCGAAAGGCAGTTTTGGAAAATATAAGAAGATCGCTGACTGAAGTTAAGATGACGAAGCTCATACAGAGAGACTAACGTGGTGTTTGGAGTGTGATTTGCATGAAATGTGTAAAAGCGAAAGAGACGAATAAACAAAAAACACAAACAGAATTGTGTTCGCGCCGCGTGAAACAAAAACAGGCAGAGAAAAGGCGACTGGTGATGAAGTGGAATCAAACAGCTGCTGACATTTTGAGAATGAACTCACTCAGCCCGAAGACAAAAGAATCAGAAAGACAAAAGATCCTCTGACGCCGTCGACACGTTCACCTCTGACAGGCGAACACAGATGCCGCTCGTTTTTGTTGACGTTTAATTTATCTGCTGATATTTCACTACTCGCATCGATCCAGAATGTCATTCATCCATCAGTCTGCTCATCCATGTGTTCACTCGCCGATCACTGGTGATTTATTTTGCCCTTTTTCTGCACATTATATCCACCACTCCATCAACTTTATGAATCCATCCATCCTTCCAGTGGTGGAGGAAGCAAAAGTACTAATGCCACACTGCAAAAATACTCCTCTAGAGGTAGACGTACTGCTTTAAAAATGTTCAAGTACAAGTAGAATAGGAAAATCGACTTGAAGTATTAAAATGACGATCTATCCATCAGCCTATCTTTTTTCCCATTTAGTTTCCCTTCAGTTCGGCTCTCCATTCATTAATTCTTCATTCATTAGGGCTCTCCATCATTTATCCACTTCTCCTCATCCATCCATCAGTGTTTGCCTCTGATGTGTCGGCCAGTTCTCCACCTACTCGTTCATCTTCAAAACCCTGCCAATGAATCAGCCCGTTCAGTTTAACCACTATTTGTTGTCAATCAGTGGTGAGTTTATGCTAGTTTAAGCTATCATTGCTGGAAAAAGCTCAACATATTTTTGGCATCAGTTATTTTCACAGTGTGTTTGAATCTGTTCGTGAGGAAGCATTCGCTCTGTAGAAACGCTTCAACCAGATTTTCAATTAAAGCTACAGTTGATTACTTATTCTAGGGATTTTTTTTTTTTTTTTTTTCATATTTGTAGAAAATCTCATCCTGACAGCAATCAAACAATAAAATGCTCATAAAAGACAAAATAAAACCCTGTAGCAGTTCTGTGATAAGCCCATCTAGTTGTTTGACTTGGCCTGTATGAACTGATTGAATTACCTGTCTGTCTATCTACGTACCCGTCTGCACGCGCTCTGAGTCTTCTGCAGGACGAGGCAGGTGTATTGCTAAAGCTGTTAGCGAGTTGTGACGCTAGAATGGCAGAGAAAGGGCAAAATGTCCCACTGCTAACATGTTAGCGTGAACACTGGTGGGTCCTTAGAACAGCCATGTTGGTTGTTGATGTAAATTATAACGTCAGGTGTTTTCTTACACATGAGTGAGACGTGAGGTAGATGGATATATGGTTAGCGGCTAACGTTAGCACAAAGCACAGACCTACAGCAGTGAGCAGGCTAACTGTAGCGTCAGGAAACTGACAAAACTGAGAGGCCTGTTTTTGCTTCCTTCTGTGTAAAATCACAGATCCATTATAATAACTCGGAATTAAATCTCTGAATCGCTAAGAATTTGGAGTGATGTAACGAATGATTGATTGGAGGACAGTAAATCCAGAGTCAACAGCAACAACAGCAGAGTCTGTTGTCAATGAAAATCACATCAGTGATATACGGAAATGGAGCCAATGATGCCACACAACGATACTCCATTGACTCTGGCTACTTTTCCAGCCTTATATATGTGACTCCATACCTCCCCCCTCCTCTTCCCCTCAGGCTGTGGAGGAACGAGGGGGAGGAAGAAGCCTATATATCACCAACGAGGCATTCGTCCATTTGTCTTGCGGTTGGGTGGCTGAAAGAAGGAGAAAGAGGAAAAGAATGAAAGGATTGGGAGGGGGTGGATATAAAGAGGGAGAGAGGAAGGATAACGAAGAGAAATGAGGACAGAGGAAGGGAGCGGGAAGGGGGGAAGGTAGGAAGAAAGGATGGAGGGAGAGAGGAGGAAGATGATTGGGCCGAGAAAGATGAAGGGCAAAAACACTGAGGGCTACAGTGAATGTCGAGAGGAGAAGAGGGTGGAGAAAAAGAGAAGTTGTGAGCAAATGGAGGCGAGGGAAACATAAGGAACAAGGACAGATTGATTGAGAGAGGGTGACAAAGGAAGCAAAAGAAGGACTGAGGGAGGCTTCAGGTGGACGGCACAAAGGAGATGATGAAGGTGGAGAAGAGACAAAGAAGTTGAGAGAAAAATAAGGTTGACTGAGGGGGAGAAAGGGTGGCGAATAAAGGAAGTGAAATGGATCAGCAGCAGGAGGTGACAAGTAAAAAGAGAGAAGAATGAGCATCATCCACAGACATGTTCTGCTGCGATTGAATAAAAATTGGCTTCACTTGGAAATTAAGATGAACTGACCCTTTAATTAACTGACTGTAGTTTGTAATTCTGCCGTGGAGCACACTGAGAGAGTTGACACAAGAGATGTCAGGCCACATGACGAACAGCCGATGTGTATTTCCTGCTTCACTTTACGGTCTGGTGACTCGTTCGAGGGCACTTTGACGGTTTGACGGAGCCGCAGGTGCTCGTTCTAGCTGTAGCCACAAGTCACTTGCTAACAGCTGCAAAAAGCACCTCCGCCCTTCTGGTCAGCATGTAAAAAAATAAAACCCTGAGGCCAGACATCTGTTATCAGCTGCACAGATTGCCTCTGGGGGATGGTGGAGTTCAGGCTGTAATGCTCAATGAATGGAAAACTGATTTATGTGTCATGGCTGAAGTACTAGTAAAAGTGGCGCTCTGAAAGCTACCCTTGTCAATATCATACGTTAACATGGAGTCAGGAGACTGTAATCTCAAGCTTTTCAGCCTCCTTTGGCTCATAGTTTTGGCAGGGGCACTTTTACGATAGCATCAAAATCGCTATTTTTAAAACACTAAGAAGGCTCGACACAACATGAAACTTTGCTCGTAGCATCACCAGGATCTCTACACATGAACACGAGCGTTTAAGAGTTTACTAAAAACAAGGTTTTTGATCTACTCACGTTAACCATAGCTTGTTCCGCTCCCAGTCGTCATGGCAGCCGAGAAGTATCGATCTCTGAATACGATGTATCATGGTGGACAGTTAAGGTGGAACGCTCCTGTCCTCCAGCAACAACTATCCAGGCGAGATGTCACGTGACTTTTCCGGCTTTTGATTGTAGTATTGTTTCTTATATGAGGCTCCTTTTTCAACTTCAAGGTCAATATCTTTTTTTCGCTAACGACAAAACAACGAATTATCCGTGCATTCATATGGAACTAAGCTTGAGGAGCGTTCTACTTTAACTGTCCACCATGTTAGGTTGCATTCAGAAATCGACACTTCTCCACTGCCATGACGGCGGCTAGCGGAACAAGCTACTGCTAAGGTGAGTTGTTCAAAAACGTTCAAAAACTCTGTGTACACAAACAATGTTCTCAATGCTTGTGTTCATGTGTAGAGACCCTGGTGATGCTACGAGCAAAGTTTCATGTTGTGTCGAGCCTTCTTAGTGTTTTAAAAATAGCGATTTTGATGCTATTGTATTGCACTCCCATTGAAAATGAGCTTGACCCGAAAACGAAACTACGGTAAATCTTAAAAGTGCGTCTTTCGTCGTAATTATGCTTTTGCATGAAAGTTTGACTCATATACATTCACAAAAAAAGCCTAGGTTGCATTTTGGCGAGAGTTTTGCTTTAAGTAAATAAAAAATAAATGCAGGACAGTAGGCTCCGTCCTTATCCACATGCGCATCTAACATCGGGCATAAATGAGTCTTTCAGCTGATGAACTGACAGAAATAATACCTGAAACATTTCCTTTGACCAAGTTGTCATAAATTCACGTTATTCTTTTTGCTGGAGAAAATCTGGTTTGAATTTTAAAAAACATATCTGAACATGAAATCTAAGGCAGTGAACAGAACACAAGCAGGACAATAAAATTCAGCCAAAGCAAACACAGATGCAGTAATAAATACAGTACTGTGCACAGGAGACGAAGAGTCAGTTGTGGAGGTTGGACTGCTTGAGGACAAAAAAACAGCTACGACCGCTTCTTCTGCCAATTTCCACCTCTGAGAATCAGTTTTGTTTGTTTTTTGTTTTTTTTATACATGTAAAGAGTCACAGTGCCAGTTTGTTTTTTCACAAAATGGAAATGAAAAATTATGGGGTTTTTTTCACTCTAACCTTTACACCGTTTCATCTTGTACAGTGTTTTGGATAAACGTGTGCACCGACTGAAGGAGAAACAAGACGAAACACTGAATTAGTAATGCCAAGCTGTGTAGCTCAGTGTTTGCATCTGACACAAGTCCACAGAGACACAAACACTACATAATGCATTGAGAGCTGAGTGGTTTGTCCTCAGCTGGGTTAAACGGGCTTCACGGAGTCACAACCGACATGTTGGGTTCCTGCAGCACCGACGAGGTCCCGACACCTTCAGCCCGCACGGGTCAGACATGATGAATATTAAGTCATACGTGTTTGTATTTTGCTTCTATTATGTTGGCCAGTTATTCACCTAATCAGTTCATCTATCATCCAGTCCTCCTATGTATTCTTTCGCAGCTGTTTTGTTAGCAAACGTAGTCATCCGATCCCTCCATCTATCATCTACTGTTCGGCGCACGTATCCATCGACCAGCTCATCAATCTAGTTCACGGCTTTTCGGCACATTTCTCCAACCTACACTAGTTTTATTCATCAATCATCTATCACTTTGCATATCTGAACATCTGACCCAAATCGGATGGTAATCCGTAGAATGGCTGTCAAGATATTTACTCTGAATCACAATTGGCAATAAGTCAGATGGTCACCAAAGTCAGGGGGACCAACGTATTAGACAAAACCCACGATGAGAGAGGCTCACATCAAGTCCTAAACCCTGAACGTAACTTAGCATTTACGCAATTCCTTTTCGTCTTGAAGTCAGTGGGGTTTTTGAATGGTCTGTGCCTAACAAAGCTTTAGAGAGTGTCCTGTTTTGTTCCACTACATTGTTGTTCTACTTACAATGAGACCACAGAGGTTGTCAGGGAAATTAAACATCAGCACGCCGAACACGGAGACTCATCTACTCACTATTTCATCTTTACAGGCAGACTTTAGTTGTTTTCCAACTTGTAGATAATCAATTCATTGTAAAGTCTGTAAAGTTGAGCGTAGTTGGCAGTTTATACATTGCTACGTCTGAGTCATGTGATTGCATGTTCTAGCGATTGCGGTCAAGCTTCAAAAATCATAATGGTGGTGGTGCTGAACAAAACGTGTAAATCTCATAAACTCACTTAAACTTGTGCTAACCTCCAGGTTAGCCTACAAAAAACACATCAACCCCCGCAGCAGTGTGTTAACACCCGTGGAGCCACACAGTTAGCATCCTACAAAAACTATTCAACATTGTCCTGGGATAATTTGTAATGTTCGGGAAAACTGCCAAATATAAGACATTAAAAGAAAGGATGAATGCTAAATCATTGTCGAATACATCGGTTTGTTCCTGTTTGGTTGTCAGTTTAAATTGTTTCATTTTACGTAAAAATAAGTGTTGCTACTTTCTTTGTATGTTCAGCTTTGATTTTTCAGTTTATTCCAACTGGAACAAACAAAACTCATATAAAACCTTGTGTGTAAAAAAACAGAACAGATTAAGACGGCGGTCCAAGAACAAAACATGGCTGCCTGTATCCCTCCTGCTGACAGCTTGTGATGATGTGTACGAGACGTGTTGTTTTATACCTTTAATCATCAGCAGTTGCACCTGTCTTTACCCACAGCAGTGCTGAAAACAATCAATGTCAGCAGTGTAAAAAACAAACATTAGAAAAATATCATCCAGCTTTCACGCATGCAGAAATGACCCTGTTTTGAGACCAGGAGTCTCTTATTTAAAAGCACGTAATGAGCCAGAGACACTGAGTAGTAACATTCACTGCTATGTAAATTGGTGAATATAAAAAGCTGTTTGTCTCTTCCTTCAGCTGTTTTTTTTTCCGTCGATACTCGCTCGCTGAGCCTTCCCTTCACTCCATCAGGGTTAAGAGGGCTGTGGTAAGTGGCCAGCAGCATGCGGCGAGGGTGGGCGGCGATGCTGTGTGGGCGGGAGGCTTGCTACGCCTGCCAACTGCTCGAGTACGGTGATGAATGTTGCTGGGAGATGGAGAGCTGCACTGCAAAAAAAAACAAAAAAACACTGCAAACACAAACAAAACAGCTCGGACAAAAGAGGAGAGAGCGCAGTCGTATTGTCACCTCTCGCTGTCAGCTGCAGCTATTGATTGTTTTTACTGCCATCTTATCCATTTGAAATATCTGAACATCCCCTGGATGGATTGCAATGACATTCAGTAAAAACGATGGTGTTAAACACAGGATGAATCCGACTGACTTTGGTGATCCCCTTTCTTCTCCTGTGGCACCATTATGAGGTCGACGTTTGTTGTTTTGAGTGATCCATTACAACTGAATTGCCACAAAATTTGGTAAGCGCAATCCTTAAAGTGAAACTCTCGGCAAAAAGCAACCTAGGCTTTATTTGTGAATGTATATGAGTCAAACCTTCATGCAAAAGCATAATTACAACGAAAGACTCACTTTTAAAATTTACCGTAGTTTCGTTTTCAGGCAAGTGAACGGGAGTGCAAGGGCACTTAGCTAGCATCAAAAATCGCTATTTTTAAAACACTAAGAAGGCTCGACACAACATGAAACTTTGCTCGTAGCATCACCAGGATCTCTACACATGAACACCAGCATTGAGAACATTGTTTGTGTACACAGAGTTTACTAAAAAGAGAGTATTTGAAGCACTCACGTTAGCCGTAGCATCTCCGACGTGTGGCCGTCATGGCAGTCAAATAGTGTCCATCCGCCGCCTGCGACCTAACAGGAAGGAGAGTAATGGTGGACCGCTCCTCAAGCTTAGTTCCATATGAATGCACGGATAATTCGTTGTTTTGTCGTTAGCGAAAAACAATATTGACCTTCAAGTTGAAAAAGGAGCCTCATATATGAAACAATACTACAATCAAA
>OMLP01000818.1:19892-40434 GCA_900302685.1 Spondyliosoma cantharus | reverse complement strand
GGTCCCCCTGTGTGCGAGTCCCTCATCTCAGCTTTGGTTGCTGTGCAGATGGCTCTTTGTTGGTGCTTCACAATGGGTCTAAGGTCAGTGCGCCTCATGCCATCAACACACTCAAACTTCTCCACTCCAGCTGTCTCGTGGCTTTATTTGCAGTATATCCAAAGTAATTCTCTGTCAAGCATCAGGGGCCGCTCTTGTGTACACCGTTAAATTGTGGTCTTGAATTTAGAGGAAGTTATAAAACCGCAGATGTAGCAGAGAGGACATCTCGCGTAAACACGTTAACAGATATCATCTTGTTTTTTTCAACATCTGAAACCACGCCTTTCGTTATAATCTCAGAAGCTCTCGTCACATTTCTTGATTCTTCATTCTTGGATGTGTCAGCTGGAGGCAACCTTTGCATCTGAAACAAAGCAGACAGCAGAATATCAGATCAGCCAGAGAAATAAGAAATGCAAATCCGCCATCTGTTCTGTGATCCCAAACCAATCCTCGTTCATCATTCAAGAGAAAATGCAATAGTTACACATAGCTTACCCCTTGATAGTTATTAGGAGGATAGCAAAATGCTGTGTACTGTCAAAACATTAAAACAAATGGTAGGGCAAAAATGATACATTTATAAAAGCTCTTAACTCACTTAAAACACTACGAGTCTGGCTGCCATCCAAATCAAACATAGATGACACTCTAATCTTTAACATGCACACACAAGCATCAACATTCTGTGTAAATATACACAGATTTATAGTCCAATCATGCTCCAAGACAATTAAAAAAAGCTGTTGTGTTTCATCCTCTGAGGAACGGTACATTTTCTCATTGTACAGAGTCAAATCTGCAGAGCAGTGCAGGGTTCAGCAGCAGAGGGCCATGAGGTCCTCCTCAGCAGGAAGGAGCAGGTAGAGTGAATGGCGGGAAACTAGAAGGAGGAGGAGCATTTCTTGCAAAGCAGTTGGAATTACTGGAAATTTCCACTTTTCTCTGGCAAGGCAGTTCCAGGGGTGGAGCTAAGAGGTGAAGTAAATGAGGTGGTGCAGCTGAGGGTGATTTTAAGCAGTGCAGAGGGACAACATCTGCTGCTCCTTCAAGCACAATCTCTTAAATATCAGGTTTATGAAAAAGCAAAAAAGACAGATTTAACTCACATGTTAATATTGCATTGTACTTAGTTATTAGTTATCCTTTTTCATGTTTAATTTATATAATACTATAACATATTATGCATGGATGCATTCATCATTCATCGTTATCCATGTTTTTATTATGCATTCCTGTGTTTGCTCCATTTTGCACCCTTACTGCACTCAAAGTCAGAGTCAGAACATGAGCCAACGTGGCAGCAATAAGTTACTGAATCATTTTTGTGTGTTTTAGACAAGAAATCAGCACAAAATGTTGCACAATCATACAGCAAACACAGACAATAGTGCTATTTCAGGCGTGTTAATCAGGTCATCTGACTTGAATAAACTAAAGTCATCACGAAAAGCAAGAGGTTTTGCAAGACCTTTGAAAGACATTGTAAGACGATACAGTGGTGAAGCAGAAATGTATTATGCATGTGCGGTATTGGTTTTGATACAGTGTATGATGTATTATTTCTGTGTGAGGAGGCACAAAGTGCTCACTGATAGATGATGTGCAATTGGACACTGTTTATGGTCAAGGATTGAATCATGCTTGTCTTTTGCTATCACCTAGTTTGACAATAAATAACATAGAGATATAAATACATGTGTTCCGACTACGTTTGATCACATCTGATATATTCTTTGACATCTCAACCTTTTTTAGTTCTGAGAATTTTAGCTGAAAACATTGCAAAAATTAACTGAAATTATCAACAGAATGCAAATAATAGCAGTTTTGACATCATGATGTCTGTGTATTGTGTTCCAGAAGTATTTAAAGTTAGCATTCTAACCAGCTAGCCCCAGTCCATCTTGGTCCGAATGCTCCTGTGCTACCCCGAGCTCCCAGGCCGAACCGCTGGCTGCACGGCTAACTGAGCTAACTAGCTTAGAGAGACTACAATTAGCAGCAGTTAGTGGATACTCTGCTCCATATTTGTTTTGAGTATACATTTGAAGGGTGGCCAATTCTTACATACTGTACCTTTAAGATCGATTTAGTTATAGTACCTTTACGCTATTTATTAAAAAAACATAATCATCTACTTGAAGTAATAAATGATAAATGACAATCAATTAATTAATAATTGTTAACACATCTAAATTCTACAATTTGTACATATCATTTAAAGAAATATTTTCTGTGCAGTAATGTGAATACATGATACATTGACACATCATATCTGTCATCCATTTGGCCATCTGTGCATCCACACATTGACTCATCTTCTAACAGCTTTTCAAAGTCAGGGTCGCTGTGGCAACACAGTCAGAGGAATATCCCGGGTGACCTTTTCCCAGCAGTGTCGCCCAACACCTCCATCAAATGATCCAGTGCCAGCTGGGAGATGTTGTCTCTGTGTTATGTCCTGGGTCTGTTCTCTGCTCTTTTTTCCCTCAGTCCACAGGCACCACATCGAGTGTGGAGTTTCAGCTGCTTGTTTTCGCATTTCAGTTTTTCTCAGGTGAGGGACAAATTAAAGATGAACAGCTAAGAAGTATGTAAAGGCTCAGCTGTCGGTTCAGCACCATGGTCCAGTGGCTGAAGCATTTTACCATCGCTTATCTCACTATCCGATATACCATCATTCATAACTAATATCTGAACTCCTCTACCTGAGCGTTCTTCTCACCTGGGTGTAAAAAGAAGTGAGAGAATTTGTTAGCCTCAGTTTAGGAGACAGTGATCCTCCTCTGACTTACTTACTTTACACCCAGCAGGAGTTGGGCTCTTGCGGTTCAAAAATAGAGCCAGAAACAACAGAGTTGATAACCTTATGTTAATAGAACAACATTCTCCAGATTTTGGCTGCACCTCGATATCCTGCCCAAACATGGAAGGAGACGACGCACATCCTTGAATAAATCCAACACCCATTTGAACTACAACGCGAGATAGTGCCTTTAAATCCAGAGTGTAGCAGGAAAAAAAAGACCCGCAGCATCGGGAAACATTTCCCAAATCCTCTAAGCACCTACAGACTAATCCATGCGACACTGAAGAGACATGTCAACAGCCCCAACAATATCCAGAGCAGCAGGATTTCAGGATCTCTTGGCACCGGGCCTCTGAGAAGCTTTGGTTTACATTACGTCTGACACTTTTTTTCATATTAATGTTTCATGCTGCATGTTCATTCATTTTCTGTTTTCTTACCTGACATCTGTTTTTACGCCTACTATTTCGTTAAATGTATGTATTTACACCTACTGCGTTAAATACTCAGTTCACACACATTTGATGTGAATTGTTCTGTTTTTATTGCCAATGTTTATATTCAATTTCCTTTTCACGTTTTTTCTTTTCTTTTTTGTCAGTTCTATCAGCTGCTGCAGTGGCCTTAATAGTCCCCAAACAATCAATCAGTATATAACATTACAATAACTAGATTTTACTATTTAATGTTTTACCTCTGTATTGATCTTAATATGTAAACAATTTATGCTACCATAATTCATTTTAATTCAAGATTCAATTATTGTCATTTCTTTCTGTATGTGCATACATTCAAAACAAAATGCTGTTCCTCCCAGCCCAGAGCAGTGTGACAGAAGAATAAAGACATGATAAATATCTTAAATAGTCCTTTTCGAAAAGCATATCTGTAACCAGTATCACAGGTAATGTAAAAGCAGAACAATTAGCAGCACACTGTGGTAAAGAAGAGGAAGAAGAGAAAGTGCAGTTTTCCAAAGTTCATTATTCATATTATTTATGATTAACTGGAAACTTTATGGACCACTAGAATGTAAGTTTATAATATTTTGTTTGATTTTATTTGGGCCTACACATCCGTGTATTTATGTAGTTATTTACTTTTTGTTCATTATTATTATATAGTCTTGTTGGTTTATGTTTTATTATGTTTTTTGTTTTATTCTTGGGTCTTTGTATCTTTATTAGGAAAGCTATATTTTTATATTTTTTTTCATGCAAGAATGTTTGCAACATTTTCAAATAAAGGTTTTTATCAAGATGACAATGAATGGTTTACTTCTTACACATCCATATTCATACATTCGTTTATGTTGGCCATATAATAGTTATTTTTTGTTCTTTATATTTAGGTTTCATCATAAAGACAAAGCAAAAAGACCCACATTAAAAAAAAACAAAAAAACAAAAAACAGACTAGACAGACATTATAAATACACCAAAATTGATCCTACACAAAACATATGGAAAAGAACAGCCAAAAGATGAGTACTGCACAAGCTTCTGGAAGTCCTGCGGTGGCTCTAATAGTGTACATGTCGTCATCATCGTCAGTGTTGACTGTACTTAATCAAGTTAATTATGGATCAGTAAGACGAGCACGCTTTCTCCCTCTCTGTGCATCCAACTGGAGAGTCCTAGTGAGAAGTCAACTTAATGTTGTTGCCTGAAAATCAGAGAAAGCCAGCCAGACCATGCAGGACACTACTGTGCAAGACAAAAGAGCTCGGTTTGCCCCCACCAACTCCTCCAATTATCAAGACCCTTCCCCCGCCTAATCCTGACCTCTGCTCTTTGATGGGCCCCACTTTGCTCTACCCCCCCGGGCACTGACATTCCTCAAGTCAGGTCAGTCCTTTGTCCCGAAGAAATTAGGGTGAAATTAAGGTGCTGCATTTCTCATCCTATATCCTTTATCCCCTGACCCAGCAGCAAAGCAGAGAAGAGTAACAATCAAAGAAATGTTTCCTCCAGCTCTGGGAACTGGTGCAAAACTTTACTTTCAAACATGTGTCATTGTGAACACAAAGAGCCTTTTCTTTTATACAGTATTGCTTTCTGTAGTTCTTAAACTTAAAAAAAAAAAGTTTTCCAGTTCATACTTGTGGAAAGTGTGGTAAACACTCCACTTGTTGGCAAATAAGAGGTTTTATAAAAGTCACAACATAAATTGCATTTCCTCTTCAACTTTTCCTAGACTGCCCTACTTGCTGCCACTTTCTGGTTCGCGTCTTTACCTGCACAATGAACAGGCTGCCCTTACATAGGTTTTTTTCCTTCTTTGTAACAGATTGGTGGCACATGGAAACATGTTGAGGTAGGCAAATAAGGAAAAAAAGGGACAGGAAATGATCTCACAAACACTCCCCCTCTCTCTGATTGCTCCCATTTTCCAGTTACAGAAAAAGAGTGAGTAATGCCTGCTTTTTAGTTCGCTCCTCTGTTCCTCCCAGGGATCCTCTGAAGTTCCCTGCACATACTGAGGCCATTACATTGTGGATGTCTGCTTCAATATGCTCTGCAGCCTCCACATGGTCTTCATTTCCCAAATAAAAGAGAGAGTTTGCAAATGGCAAGATGAGCTCTTATCTTCAAGTGCAGTGACATGATGCTGCTTTGTGTCCTAATTTCCAACCACTCAGTATAAAGATAGTGCCGTGTGTGATGCAATGTGATTATCTATTGTTCACTGTTCAGAAGGCTTTAAAAAATATTTGAATGTGTCCCTGGTCAGTAGGTAATATGTGATGGCAGAACAACAGACTGGGCTTAAGTGGAAAAAAAAAACAGTCTTAAATGAGACAGAAAAATAAATCTCAAAGTAACCAGCGAGTACACTGACACACAACCCTTTGATTTCTGCATGTAATTACAGTCTTCATAATTATATTTCAGCTGAATGTGAGGTGAATGACTAAATAGGGGCCTGGAGGCTTCTTCGAAATCAGTGGCTTGAATGCTGGCATGGCAGGGAGAAGATAACTGAGGCGGTATAGGATTAGGTCCTGGGAGGCCCTAAAATTAAAGGCTGAGGAAATACTTGTGTCGAGATATCCTTCTAGGGTGTGTTGGGGCAAGTTGGGGATAAAAAACAAAACTGCGAGTGTCTAGAAATATTTGAAATCCAACATGGAGCGCAAGCCAATATGTAAAGTGGAGTGGAAATCACTGTGACAACCATCTGATAACTCCAGGTAAACTCTTTATGGTGATGAGTGATATCTGTGTGTGGGTGGAAACAATGACAGGCGTGGCAAGTGAGGGTTGTTCAAGGTCGAATGATTATGTATATGCTTGAGAAATTAAGAGGCATTAGAACAAACTATGTGGATTTTTACCTGTGATAAAGAGGTTTGTTTTCCTTCCTACTAACCGACAGTGAGGCGCTGACCGTGTTCAGGTTTAAATTACAGGGTTCAGGGCCCACAGAGTTTGCGTGCTGCCACTTCCTCTGGTTTAACAGTTGGATGAGCGAGGGCAGACACGGCAAAGAAAGTTCACCTCAAGTAACATCTGAGGAAGAAGACGAGCACATCAGGCAACCATTATCAACCAGGGCCAGGACGAAATGGTTCTTAATTAATATGAAAAGGGGAACATGTCCGGAGAAATATTGCATTTAAATCATGTTTTATCAATTACAGCTGAAATATGAATTAGAAACAATACTGTAGTCATCTTCAAAGGCCTCTGTGAGGTCTGGCAAATTATTTCCATCTGCCATCAAATACACACAGACACTGTCTTCATGCACTGAATGCTTTAATGGTTCTTTGTTTGCATGCGTATGTAGGGTTGCAGATTCGTAGTTTTTAAGGTGTATCATGGTCTTAAAGTTGATGATTATCATATTGTGTGCATTTTCTTATCTGTAGTAGTGTTATCAAAAGAATAATATTTAAAGTTTACATCAAGTTTCATGTCTGCAATGTCGTAGTCAAGGCCACCAAAACCGAGACCACGTCACAATCAGTCATGTAGTCATAATATACAATAAAATATGAAATGTGCAAACCATAGGCACTCCTAAGATAGATCCACATTTGCATAAAAACGTCGATGGAGAACAACTGAAGATTCCTCCTCAGTCACCTCTTTTTTTGCTGTATGTGTGTGACCGTATAAGTGTACAAAGAGAAATAATTAAAAGGCATTGCAGAGGTGATTTTTTTATCTGTAGGATTATTTATTTTTTGTATGAGCGTGCAAATGAAAACATGAAGAAGCTGCTGAAGTCAACTTAACCAACGTTATTTAGCACTCATTTCCTTGTTTGGCATCGACCTGACAAAATGCATTTTTTGTGCAAGTGTCAGGTTTTCTGGGTGATTATTATTGAAGTATAGTATGTATCAAACAATTATTCAATATAGAAATATTCCTGCAGTTGTGATCTTGACTGGTCTTGAAATAAACTCCAGTGTCCTCTCTGTCTGAGACCAAGACCTTTCCAAAATGGTGTTGAGGCCAGTCTTAAGTTCAACACCAGTACAACACTACATGCCTGTCAGGACATAATGTTTTGTTAATTTATAATAAAGTATTGGATCAACCCAGTATTAGTAGTTCTTATTGCAAGGTCACTTCTGTTATGGGATTTAGATTTCACCTCAAATATGCATTTGTGAGGCCTGAAGGGCTTTTCCCAGGAAGTAAAACATAACCTTTAATGACATTAGCTTTAATTGAATCCACATCATAAGGGTTTGTACACAATACTGCTGGCAAACACACACACCACACCCCATTACTGTCTCTGATAGACACATAAATCACACAGCAAAATATTTATTTCATAGCCTATCCTCAGCCAGTGTGTGGCACGTTTTTCTAATGAATGTACCACAATGACTAAGTATCTATAAAATCATTATATTAATATATCTATATATCTATATATATAATGATTATAATGATATATATATATATATATGTATGTTATATTATATGCATTAAAACATATAGGTTTATAATAGACTAATCAAAACTTACTTATGTGTTAAATATCGAGGTTGAACTGTTGCTGCTTTGACTGCACCAGGTTTGTTAAATAGTGAAAGTGTAAGCACACTTAAGCAGGAAGACATTTTCGTTACAAAGTGTTAAATATAGAAAGGAGGAGTGGCCGCATGGTTTTCACGTCGTCACATTATTCCTTTTCGCATGTAATTTGACACCCCATCTGCAGAGAAAGAGCGGTAAGACAAAAGATGCCGTTCTGTGTGCCTGTGTTTGTAAACTTTCACAACCCCATCTACTTAAAACTAAATTAATTTGTTCGCAGACTATAGTGGATGATTATAACTTTTAACAACGGGCCAATTAAATCCATTGTTCAAATGTTGGTAAAAAAAAGAAAAAAAAAATCAAACGCAAACTGACGGGTAGAAAAAAAAGAAGCCTAGTGTCACAGTACAGCGCTTTAAAAACAATTGACCAATCAACAACGAGATATGCAGTAGGCGGGACGGCCGGTGAAGACTGACGGGAGACCTCTCCAATCGAATACACCCGTGCTCGACATCGTCCAATCGTGTGTGGGATCGACTCGCTGTATCCAACGAGAGTGGATTTTCAACGAGCTCGAGAGAAAAGCGGAGACGAGTAGGCACCATTTCTCTCTCAGCGTCTCTGGACTATCAGCACGAAGGCAAAGAGCCAAGAATTAAAATAAAATCTTTGATTCTGAGCAGGAATATAATTATCTACATTAACTCACCAAAATAACCATGGCCGACACAGCTGTTGACACGACCGCAACTGCAGAGGTTACAGCCAAGGTGGGTTTTCATTCAGGTTTACATCTTTTTTTTTTCACGGTTGAACTGTCGTGTTAAAAAGATTTCCTGAACTTTTAAAAAATAATTTTAAAGTTGTATTATTTGTGTTAAGAGTTGTTTTAACCAGCTCGGCTTCATTAAGCTTCTGTTAACGTTACACGACGGCTGGTGTAAACGTTACCGTTGATATCAACGTTACTTCTTGTAAGTTGGAAAAAAAAAAAGAAAAGGCAATTATCCGAATGACTGTCTTGCTGAAATACCACTTGTCGACAACCACTCAGTGCTTATTTGTAATTTCCACCGTCGAGGGACAAATGTTGTGTCTGGAAACTCCATCGTGTGTGATGTGGTTAGCTAAAAATGTCTTGTTGAGCAGACAAAGCAGTAGAAACGGTACAGCTGGTGGAGCGGAGCTGCTGCTGTGGGCGGGAAGCCACAGTAACGTTCACGTTACATTACGGGTTAGGATTAAAACCATCAACACTGCCATTAATTATTTCCAACATAGCCTTTTCTTGATTTAGACTTCATCGTAGGTATGGTTAAAAAACGAGCTTTCTTTTTAATTACATTTTTTTTTTTTTTTTTTTTTTAAAACTAAAGATGTGTGGCACTTCAAAATAAACTCTTCGCTGGAAACATCACGTTGATTAAAGGGCATGCTTTTATTTTGTAGGAGCTGAAGGAGAAGAAAGAAGTAGAAGTGGAGGAGAAGAAGGAGAAGACGGAGGAGAAGAAGACCGACAACGGGGACGCACCTGCCAATGGCACAGTGAGTTGGAGACGAGTACCAGCCTCATGGCCTTTTGTCTTAGCGCCCCTCATCATGCAGGTGTCGCTGCACCCGCCTCCCCCTCCTGTTCAGCTGCTCTCCACTCAGTGCTTTGTTTGGGTTGTGAAATGGCACAGATGTTAGTGAGCAAGTCTGTTGATGTTTCATCGGTGTCTCAAGTCTAGCTTGGGAGCTTATCCTCTGGGGAGTAATGAGGGCTCTACACACATGCTCTTTTTTAAGTGTCCCCAGAGGAGTCTGAGCATGCAAGGGCTCTGGGAGGATTATTTTAAATATGCTTGGGATTCAGTGTTTTGACCCCCCCTTCCTTCTCTTATTTATAGAATTATAGACTATACTATTCCCCATATAAAAAGCCCCAATCATGACATTTGATGTGTTGCTTGACTGACATTCCCCTCTCTTCATTCAGAACGGTGCTGATCACAGTGACAAAGTGGAAAAGGCCGATGAGGAGAAACACAAGAATGGAGATGGTAGGTTCATTTAAAACTGTTTCTAGAGAGAAATTGTTTGAGAGGTCTTCACATTTCTCACTTTGTTATTTCTGATTATTTAACCTCGACTGGCATTCAATTCAAATTTTAATTTTTCCATGGATCTTGTTTTAATTACATTAGTGAAGGATGAATGTTCTAAAGTGACAAACTGTGCTTACAGACAAGGCAGAGGAGGCGCCCCCTGCTGAGGAGACTGATGCACAGCCTGTGAAGCGTGCAGCTGAGGAGGAGGAGGAGGAGGAGGAGGAGGTTGGTTGTCACCATGCTAAAATACACACTCAATCTTTTTTAATGCGTTGACTAATTTGTTCAGTGTTGATCCTTTTACTAATGTATGACCTATATTTTCCCGTTTTTAATTAGGAGAAAGTGGAGACAAAAAAGCAGAAGACAGAGGAGAATGGAGATTCTAAAGAGGCAGAAGTGGAGGCTTAAGTCTCTGCCCCGCTACACATTTGCAGCACTGTCTTACCAGCCTGGTCAACATTGTGTTGTAGAGCTTGTGCTTTCTGTACCTTTTTTTGAGAAATATTTCTTTTTGTTTGCTCCCATGTTATCACATTGCACTGGAGTCCTGAAAGATAGTGGCCCTGCATCCTTTTTTTTTATGAAATGTTATTTATTGGTCTTTAAAATGAGCTTTTTTTTACTTGTACAAATAGGGCCACGCCATGAGATCAGTTTTTTCATTTCTTGAGGTTTTATATTGGTATGTTAGAAGCACAATCTCTATTATGTCCGTGCTGACCAGATGATTTCATTCATACAGGCAGCTGCTCACCCCTCCAAGGCTCATGTTGACCTCTCAGATTCACTTAAAGGACCAAAGATAAGTTTTAAGCAGGGGCTAATGGACAGTTGTTAGCATTATTAGTTGAGGCATAATTTTTTTTGTGTTGAGCTGCTACTTAATCCTTGGCTTGGCTGCCCTGTTAACATAACAGATGGTGCAAATGAATAAAGGGGTTCTGTCTTGCCCCTCCATGATAAGATTACTTGATCTGTTGAGGCAGGATTCTGCAATGTTAATTAACCCCTCTTAAATCTTAAAGCTTTGGTCATTTGTTCTGTATGCATTCCACGCAAGTTTGTACCATTTATACTTGTTTTTCTTACGTTTTCAATGAGTTTTATGTTATGGCTGGGTAGCCCAGTTTTGTGTCCAAGACTGCCTTTTTCAGAACCAGAATGACATTCGGTTACTTCAGCCACTGCTTTGTATATTCTGATTAACAAATAAATTGTCTTTTTACTTAAGTATATCGTTTTTGTGTGTTTGATGAATGTTTATAGTTCATCACTGCCATAGAAACCATGGCGTTTCAAGTAGATGATGTCACCTGACCCAATTTTTCTTAACATGGAAAATGGCTGGCTTAGTTGCAGGAAGGAACAGGAATAATCTCACTTGGTAATGGAAAAGGTTACACTGAATCAATGGATTGCTGTCTTGTGTCTCCTGGCTCCCCCGTGTGGTGTACTTTAAGATTGCACATTTCTGCTCAAGTCAGCTGGGGTGACAACTGGAATATACAAAAGAGAAAATAATTGACACAGGAGTCCAAAATGGCAAAAATTATCATTTTTAGTTTTAACTGAACCCTGAATAAAAGCTTTTACAGTAACATTGCTAATATTGAGCAATAGGTGGTACCATATAACACAAAAACTCAAATGCGTTTTGTTTTTTTCTCAAGCAAGCTGCAACAGCATGGCCCATACAGTTACTGTTTCCTTAGAAACATTAGCATGGCGTGCATCCAGTCAGTCCAGGAGGCGCTAATAGTAGGCAATTGACATTCTGCTGAGGCAGCCGTTAGGACTGCAACCATAATGTTGGTGCATTCAGTGTGTGAGCCAGTTAAGAGAAACCATCACAATGGTTAGCTTAAAACAGGTGAAGTTAACCTTATGTTAAAGACCTGAATTCTCGCTTGGTGCCTGTGTTGAGGCTGAACAGACAAAGCAATACTGGTTGTCATGGCACAACACGTAAAAAATTAATTATAAGTACCATTTAGCTGATAACGATGGCTTCTGTAGGATGGAAAAAGGAATGGATGCATCCTGTGTGGCACAAGGTCATCACTATACTGATTTGATGGACTGAGCGTGACAGCAGAAGCCTACTACCTTGGAGCATGCGCCCTAATGATGACAATAAGCACTTGCTGCTGGCTCTATGAACCTCAACAGTCTTTCCCTTCATTGTTGTCCACGTTCAGGGTAAACCCATAGTTCACATGAGTCTTCTCCCTGTTTGCTCTTCTTCTGTTTTGTTCGGTTTCCGACTGAATGCTGATTCACACCCCAGTTTCAACTTCTCCTCTTCCTGATAATGACAAGAATCACTGTCATTATTACAAAGGCATGGCCAGGAGTAGGGTGACAGCTCGCGGCCGTCCATGGCTTAGAGAGGGCCCAGACAGAATTTGCCACCAGCACACATTTCTCTGTGTTTTTTTGAAAGTGTGTGTGTGTACGGTCGTGTGTCATCATATAACTCATGCTGATTAAGTGTTTAGTTGGCATCATACTTAGGACTTGATTGAGAGTCACCCAGCACCAAACTGTGAAATTTGGGGATAGCACACTGGTTAGTCTCATAATGACTGGATCGTGTGGGAAGTGTTTTTTATTATTAACAATGTGAAGCCCTTCAAGACTAGCTGTGACCAAGCGTCATGTGAATAATAACTATGTGTTTGCTAAATTATGCCAGAGGAGCTCTTGAATTAATGACAGTGAGTGGTCACCGGCAGCACATTCATTTAGTCAGAAAATCCTGCCTAAAAAAGGTGTGATGCTAATTAGCTGACTCAGAGAAACAGGCAGGTAGACATTCCCTTGGCCGTATGACCAAAAAACAAAAATATTAACACAAGGCTCTGAGAGATTACATTGCAGCTCATGCAGACGTTAGGCAACTGATAAAAGGAAGAAAAAGAGGAGGGGAAAGCTGTGGTTAGCCTGTAAGTAGTGATCAACATGTTCTAGTCTAAACACCAACAAGCAAGAAAAGATGATGCAAGATTTTACAGCAAAGAATCAAGACACGAGAACAGCTTAGGTTTGTCTACACTAAAAGAGGTCATTCACACACTCTCTCTCTCACAAACACACACACACACACAAACACATATCTGCATTCAAAATGTCACACATTCATTTTGCAAAAAGTTAGGAAAAGATGCATGGGCACACACACTGTATGAACACACGGGTCATGTATACACGTATTAGAGCAGTGGCCAATGTCTGTCTGTCTGTCTGTCTGTCTGTCTGTCTGTCTATCTGTCTGTCTGTCTAGCTCTGAGAAGAACAGTGCTGATTAGTGTGAAACAATATATGGAGTTGTGCTGTACAGTGTGCGGCAGTGTGTTTGTCCTATCAGTGCTGTGAAGGTCAACACACTCAGACACTAAGCGACAGCGTGAGAGTGTGTGTGCCATTGGGTGGGTGCGTGAGGTAAAGTAAACTAAGATGCTTTTTTTTTTTTTTTTTTCCCTAAATGTGCACCAATAGTGGCTGGGTCTCGCTTTCGGGGGGCTCACCCTCAGGGGGGGGCAGCTGGTACACCACGAAGAGGGAGGAGTACAGGCAGCCCACGAATGACATCAGGCTTGAAAAGTACATCACTCCCTGGGCCCCACCCACCAGTGAGGTCAGAGGTCCCATCGCCACTGAGACCAGGATCTGAGCCAGGAAATACTGGCAGCTGAGCAGAGAGATGTCCACCCCCATCCCTCGCCTGGTCCCTTCCTCTGATGAGCCACAAAACTGAGGAACAGATGCAGAAACTTTTCAATTAATGATCAATCAATGCAATCCAACACAAATTAACACTGCATTAAAGGAATAGTTCGACATTTGGGGTAAATGCTTTTTCACTTTCCTGCTGAAAGTTAGAGGAGAGGATTGATCCCACTCTACTGACCTGTGAAGGAATTTTACTACGTTTATATACTTAAGTTCTGCGCTTAAGAATAATTTCTGACGTGCTTTTACTTTCCTTGAGTGTTTCCATTTTCTGCAACTTTATATGTCCACTTCACTATATTTTGAAGGCAAATATTCTTCATTGTTTTATCGACCACTTGATAAATAAAACACAAATTTTGATTATCACAAAAATGCTAAATATTTCATCTGATGATAAGTCTGACCGATCAGTCACTGCATAGCATACAGCCTATACAGTACATCCATTTAAATATATGTATGATTTACTTTTAGTTGTACTTTTGATACTTAAGATACATGTCTATTCTATTTCTTAACTTTCTATTATATTTTTTATTTCTTACTATTATCATTTTTTTTGTAATATTACTGTCCTTTGGCTGCTGTGGCAAACAAATGTTCCTGTTTGTGGGACAATAAAGGAACACTAATTCTGACTGACTGATTTAATATTGGTTGAGGCAGATGGCTGCCTACTATTGAGTATGGTTCTGCTCGAGGTTTCTGCCTGTTAAAAGGAAGTTTTCTCTTGCCACTGTCACCAAGTATAACACTCTCTGTCTGAATGTTGTCTCTTTAAGGGTCTCCTCCCAAAAAGCCTAGTCTGCTCTTATTGGTCAGCACTCACAGGCACTGTTGACCGTGGTTCTGTATCAGTTCTGCCAGCGGTTTTGCAACCACCCCAGATGAGGGCGGGGACTGTATAGTTGTGACATCACAACCTTACGGAACCTTGATGGCTTGTTTAAAGACACGATTTCTGAATGCCTGCCATATTCAGTAGCACTGAGCGTTTTGATACTTTCACAGATCTGGCTACATGCACCTCTGAGGTACAATAAATAGTGAACTATAACTCCCCATAAAACCACCCAGTTTCGTTAAAGGAGATATAAGATGTTAATTGGGGATCTTTTGAGGGGCTGATAGGTGCCATTTGTTTTCCAATTGTTCAAGTCTTCGTTAGGCGAAGTTTGGCTAAGCTAACCAGCTGTGTCTCTGTGTTTACCATACACACATGGGAGTGGCCGATCTTCTCATCCGACTCTCTGCAAGAAAGTGCCCTAAATGTTGAACTATTGTTGATCCTGAAATAATATCATCAAACAACTACAAAGAACTCAACAAAATAGTAAGCTAAATATCTAGATACTGACCTGAGGACTCTGGTAGTATTCACAAAGCAGAGAGTAAGGCAGCGTGCATAGAGAGGAGAAGAGCACCCCATAGGTGACACAGAGCGAAAGTACCACGTAGAGGTTGGTGGACAGTGTGGCGAGGCCCGTGCCCAAACCAAACGCCAGGTAGGCAAAAAAATACAGAGTGCGAAGAGAGAAACGTTCCTCCAGTTTCTCCAATATGGCTGCAGGTTGAAAAAGACAAAAACAGGAGAAACAAATGAAAGCTTGAAGGCGAGGAGGAGAAATTCTTACTACAACTGCTCACATTTGTAACATCCCAGACCTGTGATTACAAGTGCAGCTCACCTGAATAGAAAGCAGCACTGAATGCATAGATGCACATGCCCCAGCAGCCCATGCTAACACCAGCATTGTAGCGTTGGTAAGCCTCGGAGTCATGGGGTGCCTTTGGGTCACCTTCAAACACAACCTCCCCCATGAAGTCGGTGTAGAAGAGCAGCATGCCTTCAAAGGACAGCCAACCTAGAAACAGTAAATATCAATAGCTAGTATTAGATACAAAACAGATTTACTGGGTTTTAGGAGACATTTAAAGGGTAACTCCACCACTTTTACACATCAAAGTGTGTTAACAAAGCTGAATGTAATCTAATAAACTGCCTCGAGTGATTTCCTTCAGTGGCTAAGTTGCATTGTGGGTAATGTAGGCACCACATTTTGAAGATGATACCACTGGTCTGCATTGCACCCTAACCCTGTTACCATTGTTGGACTCTGTGTGGAAAGTTAAAATGATCAAAACAGATACAACATACAACTTTTTTCATATATGCAGTAGTCCTTCCCAAGACCTGTAAACACACTTTAATGTGTGAAATAAGTGAAATGACACTTTAAAAAGTGATTATCCTCACCCAGGAAATGATTAGTGCATAAACTCCGCAGGGAGGGAGGCATCCTGTAGATTGCTATACACAGCAGCTTCATTGACATTTGGGATTCTCCTGTCTCCGCGTTCTCACTCAGATCACTCTCATAGCGCACACCATTCAGCAAAATGTTTGCAACCTTCATCAGAGAAAAAGACAAGACACTCTTGAAAAAGCTGTGGTGGATACTGATTAAACAGCTTCGGTCATTTTCAAAACATGTGTCTGACCTGCTGGCTGAAGGTGACTGTCCTCCTGCGTCCATTCTCCAGACCAACAATGTGGGTTGCCAGGGGCTCCTCCATTAGTGCGAGACTCTGGGGTCGTTTCAGGATACCAGCAGAGAAGCGCCGATGTGACCCTGCTCCAGACTGAACCCCGGCTGTGACCTGAGATGCTCCGTGAGATTGCGCATCTCCCTCAGGCTGTGGCGCTTCTGCATCCTGAGCTTCTCCAGCTGGATGAGCAACCACATCAGCCTGGGTCTGTCCTGCAGGATGGCTCCCTGGCCCCTGCGTGGACTCATCAGGAGGAGGGGAGTCCCCTGGAGGCAGCGGCACAGTGGTTGTGTTGGAGGCCAAGGCCTGTGGTGTCTGCTGACCTGTGTAGCAGTTTATGAGCACACTGTCTATGTAGGACGTTCCTAATGAGGAGGCGAACTCATTGATGCCAGTGAGTGAGCTGTCCCTACTGATAAAGCTGCCATATTTTGGTGTAAGGGGGCTCAGGGGAGATATCGGGCTAGTTAGGCCAGCACAGAGGCGTGCATTGGCACTGCAAGAATGGGCCAGAGGGTCAGAGTTACATGGATTAGACTTTGTGGAGAAATGATAGCTGTAAAGACCATCTTCATCTTCTTCATCCAGGCCAAAAGCCGATCCCGGAGGTACAGGGGGAGAGGGAGGTAGAGGGAGGCTGGGGCTTTTGAGATGGTTTTTGCCAGAGTTTTTGTTCGGCTGGCTCTTTGGTAGGGGCCGTTCGGGGATACTCATCAGAGTCATGGCTGTGGTGATCACCAAAGTGATACTTGTGAACATGTATATGACTCGCAGCTGACCTCCCATTGACCTTCCAAACTGTGTCTGGTCCCAGTTGATGCCGCCCACAATGTAGCCAAATCCACCTCCGAGCCCTGCAGAGCAAAACAAAACAGTTACATTTTGCCAGTAATTGTCTTTTTTTTTAATCCAAATGATCTTAAAAGAATATAAGTTAAAGTTGCCATCTACAACGCTCATACTCTTTAATGATAAAGTGAGAATGAACTTGTGACTGCTGTGTTTTCTTACCTGCCAGTAGTGCGTGGATGTTCAGCCCCCGATCCTGGTCCTCTGGGCTGCACACATCCATCATGTACGCATGACTCGGGTTGTCGGCTGAATCAGCGCTGAAGTCCATCAGAACCACACCACACACCGTTAGGACAATTCCCCACTTGTGATTTGATGCTGTGTCAGCCAGCGCGCCGCCAATGTCTCGCCCGTTGAGCACCAGGGATAGACCGACCAAAGCCCCTGTGAGGGAGGAGAGCAGAAGGATGCTTTTTAACGTCTGTAGAAAATAATCATGGATGTGTACCCTAGAAGGGCAAATGTACTAGTCATGGATAGTGGTACAAAGAAAGTCAAAAATAGATCTATATTGCCTATTCAAGTGATATCAACATGGTATCTCAGTCCAAACATGTCTATGCAACAGGGCTGCGGTTAGAGAGAAAGTCCAGTGTTTTCTGTTTCATGCTTTGGACACAAAAAGTCAAGATATCTCAGCATTTGTTGCTCCAGTTTTGACCATTTTTTCTTGTAAATCTAACTGTAGGTAAGCAGCACTTTCATAATAACAGAGATGTGGACTCCTTGCGACTCAAGTTACTGTTTCGATGTCTTGTAACATGATTCAACAGAAAATAAAAAACTTTAGATTCAACTTAGACATGTGACTTCAGACATGATGACTAGAATGACTTGTCATTTTATGTTTTCATTTCAGTTTTTTCAGTCTGGCTGTCAGTATTTCACTCTTTAAAACTGATAGGGATGGAATATTTTTGTATTGCGAACAAATTCTCTCTTGCACAGTGTAGTGCCGAGGTATATCCCATTTACAAACTGCACATTCTTTTGTTTTGATGCCAACTTCACAGCATACGTCAGTAGTTATCTCAGTGCTTTTTCATCCCAAATACTTTGCTATGTACGTTTTGTATATATTGTCAATAGTTTACTGTTCATTTTAGTATATAGTGCGGTAAAAGCTCTGACCTCATTGCTGGGTAAGGGATTTAAATTTCAAACCACATCAAAGAATGACTGGATCTACGCTCTTGTATATGCAGAGCTTTTAAGGAATCCATCCAGGCTAGCTGACAGGCTAACCTTGCTTGTTAAAAATACCTACGTGGTTACCTAAATGGTCAAAAAAAGCTAAAAACCCTATATACAACAACAAATGGTAAACAATTAGCAATATATACAAAGCGAACTGTGAAAAGTGAGGTATTTTAACAAAGTTAGGGAGGAGAAAGCATTGAGATAACTAGAGTTGAAGCCATATGACGTGCCATTTGTGAAGCTGATATAAAGTCATACTTCATTGTGCAAGTGGAGAATTAAGAAAGCTTGTGTTTGATTATATTCATTTCACTGGACCTCAATTAATAAATTAAAGTAATTGTCGTACTTTTTGGATGAACAGGTTGAATAAATTGTCCTAATAATATCATTATTTGACAGGTACTAATATCTTCTAGATCCAGATACTGCATGTAAACTGAAGTTTCATGGGTTGAGAAAAAGTAGCTCGACTTGGGACTGGGCTTCAGCCTTGGATTATTTGACTCTAGTCACATGTCTGCATCATTCTAAATCAAAAGAGTAAGTTTCTCACCTATAGCCAAAGCAAAGATAAAGGGTCTTCTTCGCCCAAACCGGGATGTACAACGATCACTCCATGCTCCGATGAGAGGCTGAACGAGGAATCCTTCACACCAAAGAAGGAAAGCAAGAGTTAGAGTCGTAACAGCTACATCAGAGCGACACAAGATCCCATAATGATGCATCACATAATCCTTCCTCCTCTTGCTGCTCACTTACCAAGTATGGGACTGATAAACCACACCAAACTGTAGAACTGATCAGGCAAGCCCATCTGTAGAAGCACAGGGGTCACATAAGCAGTTTCCATGGCATAGCTGAACTCGATACCAAACAGGATGCAGCCGTTGAAGAGCAGCTCATGTAAGGTGCGCCTCGGGGGAAGCTCACTGAGGTCCAGCTGGTCCAGGGGACAGGGTGTGTTGGGCGGTGGAGGCGGCGAAGGTCTTATCAGCTTCCGTCGCTTTGGCTGTCTTTGGAAGTTGTTGGCTCGGTGACTTAGGTGCCGAGTGGTGGATGTCGGGAAGCTGGCAGTTTTGGGGAGCGAGCTCCTCCAGATACCTTCCTGAGCTGTGGATAACCTCCCTCCTGGACTGGCCAGAAGGGGGTCACTGGGGGTGCCCATGCCTGGAGATGACATCTCTCTCACGCCAGCGTACACTGCAGCACATGAGACAATAAACAAGTTGTGCGAGGTCGAGTTTTCATTTTTAGAGGTCATTCAAGATCACCACACGGTGGAGGAGAAGTCATGTGGGGAACTTGGTGCTGCTTATGCTTATGTGGTGCTACCAAGAGGACACTGCAGTCATCAGCAGACAGCAGCTATGGCACAGCAATGATGGGCACGACGCACTGCAACCAATGCGCATGTTAGCGTGCTGCGCAGAGCCCATGTGCTCGGCGTGGCTGACTACAGCAGTGTAGTATGCGGCACCGCTCTCATGAAGCCTGTTTCCATTTTAATTTTTCATGGAGGAAGCTCAAATCTCACACAATGGAGCCGCCGGGGCGTCTCGTGACGGCTTTCAAGACGCTCACAAGGATAACGTTTTATCATCGTCGCTCACGATCAAACCAAAACATTTGACGAACACGAGATCCTGAATGTAGCCACGTAGCTCATCTGTTGTTTCGTTATTATTATTTTATTCCAATGATCCTCGACATTTTTTCCTCGATTTGACGTTTTGCAGCTAAAGGTGGAGACCAGACAATCGACTCAACTGTGTCAGAAGACGAAGCAGGCGTGCAAATTGAAAGATGATAATTACCTTATCGGGGAGGAGGCTCGTCATTTATTGCGGCATACTGTGTAGGTAAACACACCAGACGGTGTGATTTATAAAAGAAACCGGAGGATGGATTACACGAGTCATGATTGTTGGGTTTTTTTTTTGTTTTTTTTGTTTTTCCTTTTCATGCAGTCATCCCCCCAGCTCTCTCCTCCGTCCCTGCTCCTTCCCCCTCGTCTCCTCCCCCCCACCCCCACCTTCGCCTCTTCCTCCCGGTCACTCCCGTGACGTCACGCCCCTCCCTGCAACATCAGCACCAGATCCATCCTCCGTGGATGGACCCACAGAGATAAAATGTGACAACAAGCATGTTTTTCAAAGAAATAAGAAAAGTGTTCCCAGTGGTTTCCCAGTTTTTCTCTCCTCTTTTTCTGGAGATTTAAGATTTGAGAACACAAACAGGGGAAGAGC
>OMLP01000818.1:0-19872 GCA_900302685.1 Spondyliosoma cantharus | reverse complement strand
TCACTGACACATTTCAAAATTGTACATAAAATATGCTATGATGTTGGTATGTCTTGCACCTTTTGTAGAGAAATTATAGAAACAAACCAGCCTTTTTTCCCTTTTTTTTTTTTTACTGTGAAATATCCCCAAATTTCTTATTCAATTGTTATTACCAATAATGTACAACTTGAGAACATTTTGCCTGACAGCAGACTGCAAACTTCAGCACCAACATATTACAGGTCGAAGCAGCCACATCTACTACAGTCAGCAACAGCGTGGAGGGGAAGAGGGAAAGACTCATTTATACAATTGCTCAATCGGTCTCTATCAAATTCTTAATTATTTGGACCTTCTTGTACATTTGGCATATTTAGGGGTAAAAAACAAACACAAAAAGGCTGAAGAAATATAGGTCCATACACTGACATCAGCTTCAATCAAAGTTGACTGTTTTATTTATTTGAATTCCTTTAAGAAGGACAATGCAGTTTAACATAGTTCCAAGATTATTAAGCTGATGTGCTGCACAGTGCTTTTTAATTTTTTTAATTTTATTTGAGCTTTTGTTAATTTTCACCTCTTGTCTCTAGTTGTTCTTTACAGCTTAATTCCAAAATGCAGGTTTCAGTGGTCGATATCATAAAAACACAATACACAATATGGAAATACAATAACAACACAATACATCAACCTGCATCTATAATGGATACAGCTCTGGTTTCAGAACTTAACCTTTGTTGTAAATTATTTTGTGTCTGGGATTGATTTGGTTTGAGTCAGTAATGTGCTCCAAAGTTGACCGGACCTTATGGAGAAAGCTTATATTTGAATCTATTTTACAGCAGCCATCCATCTTACTCCATATGTCACTGTCTTGTCTTTGGATATAAGAGTAAACTTACTCTAAGACCACTGATACATTCTTAGGAAAACAAAAATCTGTAAAGCTGTCAAAGTATCTCATTATTCAGTACACATGTTGTCAAATTGTACTAAGTTTACAACCAGGCAATTTAAGGGGACAGAAGGAAAACTGCAGGCAAAGGCATTCAAGGGGTAAATTGTCCTTTTCTGTCTAATGTGTATAACTGTGCACATTGTTCATGTGTTTTTTAACCTTACTGGTCACTAATGCCTGACCTCCATTATCTACCACTGTGAGTTAAATTGTGCACCCTAAACTACAACAGTGTGCAGACATGTCTTGCTGCATTTTTAATAAAACAATAAATTGGTCATTCAAAATGTTCCATTTATTTTGGACAAGAAATCCATCTCACAGAAAACATGGACAGTACCGCCTGTGAAGTTTCTGATGTATTAGTTATAACAATGCAACAAGTGCAGACCACGCAAGATCAGTGAAATGCATCCTAACCCGAAGAGCAAAATAAGATGAAACAAAAAAGATCCATGAGTTGTGCAGTGTTTCTTTTCTACTTGTGATGTTGGTGCAGCTCTTCTGCCCAGTTGGTGAAAGTGAAAACAGCTGTGCGTGATTAGGTCCATGATTAGCAGTGAGCGACAGTGTGCAGAAGGAAGGAAAAGCACACCTGACACAAATTTTGTTAACGATGGCTTAAGTTCCATCAAGTGTTATCAGTGCAGCATGAACAACACCAGGACCCTGCAACTGGCTGAGAGTAAAGATGTTTTTAATGTTACGGCAGATTGCTGTTGCTGTTGATTTCCCCCCCCCCTCTTCGTGGTTGTTGTTAAGGTTTACGGGTTTGTGCCTGCGCTTTATTAACATTTTTTGTAAATAAATTCCACACTTAGTGTGATAGATAGATAACGGCACATTACTGGGAATTGGTGCTGTATTGAGTTTGCACTGATTAAAACAGTTGTTCTCAAACTTTTCCACATCCATCCTTAAACTGACACAAAATAAAATAAGGACCCAAGTTTGACAAGATTCTGTCCCAGGCCCCGATTTGATAAACATTGTGAAACCACGACCAAAATACAATGTCATTTTGTAACTGTAGGGTGGAAGAGCAAAAAATCATTATTCCTGGCCTCCTGTCACCCCTCAAGGACCCCACTTTGAGAACCACTGAATGAAAACATTTAACTGCACATTAAATATATGCTAAAAATATCCTGCAGGAGGGATGGAAAACCTCAAAGGCACTCTGGTTTTGAATTCATTGTCACTGAACCACAGGTGTAATAACATCTTTGTGACCGTTTTTTTTTAAGTTAAATTATTTCTGCTTAGGGTACCCCTACAAAATATAAGTTTTTTCAAGTGTGCTATTAGTCAACTTTTAAACTAAAAGTAAGAGTGCTTGCCTTTAGTTTATAGTGTATTTGTATATTTGGTATATTTAATCTTTGCTCAAGATACAGTATACTTAAGAAAAGGTCATTTTTTATCCACTGGTAGTGTATATTTGAGCTAACGTCAAGTCCACTTTGGTAAAGTTAAAGATATATAATAAAAAGTATAAAGTATATAGTATAACAAATTAGACCTTAGAAGTAACCAAGTGCCCTTCCCTGCATGTCACCCCCTCTCTCTCGACTGCCTTTTCTGGTCATACATTTTAGTCAATATCATAATTAAGGATCAAAAAAGCCTCCTGAAAATATTGATACTAAAATAACTCAGGTGTAAACTAGTTGTTACATAAGTTTACTACTCTTACACCTAAAGAATACTTTAAGTACGCTCTCATAAACTAAGAGTGGGCCCATTTAGTCCCAAGAACTATTGAAATGGTACACTATACTGCTAGTACATTGATATAAAGGTTTTGGCTGTTTCATGGGTTAATAGAAAACAGACAGTTGGGACAAAAGTAGCAACAATAAAAAGCAACAAAGCAAACAGTAGCCAGGCAATAAATCTGACTCCACCTTTGAGCTCACCTATTACACAAATTATGCAAGCTGCGTTATGAAAACCTGAACATTTTCAAATATTCAGTCACTTCTTTATTGTAATTGATGTTAAACTGGCAGTACGGGGTGTAAGAACCAGTAAACTTAACGAAACAGTTCATTGAATAGTTTTTATTTTGAAGAAAACATCTATTTATCCAGATGAATGTAGGGGTGAGATGCACGTGCTGGGCGTTGGCCCGCCTCCGTTCGACACACCGAGCGCTGTAATTGGCTGGCTTTTCAGCACCAGCAAAATCTGATTGGACGTCAGGGGCTCAGTGGGCGTACCAGGATGCAGTTGTTTTGCAACTGTCACAACTACAACTGTGGGCGTCGGTGAAACATCGTAACACACGTTAGATTTTATTCTCTGTAACACTAGTTTCTCTCTTTTAGGCCTTTGCTTTTTAAAAAAAATTAAATAAAATTATATAGAAAATGGCAAACATCGACCTCGCTAAAGTTGGAAAAAACTTGTTGAAGAGCGAAACTGGAGAGGTAAGACATGAAGCTTGTCGGTGTTTTCAGGTTACTAAATTGCAGCCTTGAGCTTTGAGCCTCCCTCTTCTCTGTCACATCTCCATCTTGACTGGTTTGTTGTGTAAAGGTTTTATCTTTAATTCTGAAGCTGGGGCTGTTAGGTTGCCCTTTTCCCCTCAGCGGTGTTCCCTGCTGAGACCTTCCGTGTTAAACCTGTCATTACCTCACAGCACTGATGTAATTGCTGTCAAACGAGTCCTCCAGGGTGACATAATGATGACCTGAAGGGATTAAATGTGAACTTTATTCATGATATTACACTGTTTGAAGCTATGATGATAACAAATAAAGTTAGTAGTCTACCTGCACCTGTTTCACATATGATGTCTGTGTCACCTTGTGTCTTGCTCTCACTGTTTCATTGTTTCACCCCCTCTTTGTGTGTCAGAGTGTAGAGCTCCAGTCTCTGTGGCAGGACCAGCCGGTGGTCTTGTTCTTCCTGCGCAGGTTTGGCTGTCAGATATGTCGTTGGATTGCATCGGAGATCAGCAAACTGGAGCCGGACCTGAGGGCCAGTGGTGTAGCGCTGGTGGGCATTGGACCCGAAGAGCTCGGGCTGAAGGAGTTCAAGGAAGGAGGGTTTTTCAAAGGATGTAAGCGATACTTTCACTAATGCAATAGAAACTACGGGTAGACCAACTATCAGCCCTGGCAGATTATTGGGCCGATATTTAGCATTTTTCCGATTATCGATATCTGTGATTTGGAATTGGTATCAGCCTTGAAATAGCCAAATCGGTCGACCCCTAATACAATCATCTGCCTTTTCATGCTTATGTTGCACTGACACAGCAGCCCATCATGTGGCCTCTTTAATTATTATGGAAAACACATCTCAACACAGTATCATTAATTGGAAACTTCTTAAATATGATCCTTAATATATTTTTAGGTTGTTTTTTGGTCTATTCATTCATTTTTAATGTGACCAGAAATTATCCACTGACATGAATATCCCAAAAAGTTTGTCATCAAGCGTCTGTTTTGGGTCAATGATAAATTCTTGTACCAGAATGAGCGATGACATGATGGCAGACTCTACCCATAAAAAACAAACAAAATATTCCAGTGAAACAGGAACTGGTAGTGCAGCACAGACTGCTGTGATCTGGCATGTATCAGATTTTGAACCACTTACTGCATGAGTGTGAGTGTTCAGTAGAAAAAGATCAGAACCCATTTATTTTTCCCTTTTCTAGCAACTTTTGGCAGATCTTTGTTACACTGCAACTCGTACAGCTAAATACGAAAATGTACGTAAAACAAAATGAATTGGTAAATTTATTTCTCTATTTAGCTGCATTGTCACCCTTTTAAAACCAGTCCTCTGTGTCAAAAAGTTGGGATGTGTCACAATGAGACAGACATGCATATCGACTCCATTGCTCTCTACAGCCAGTACTTTTGTAGGATTGTAAATAATCACCAATCATCTTCTCTTTTAGCCATTTACGTTGATGAACACAAGAAAAGCTACAAGGATCTGGGCTTCAAGAGGTGAGTAAAGTAAATCCATATTCCCGCTAAGTAATATAGAAGACGTTTTATTTGAATAACAATTTTCTTTGACCCTGATATGAATTGCTTGCATTTGTCAAAGGTGATCACCTTTTACCCAGGGTAGCCAAGTCCACTTATTATAAGTGACTTTCAGCTTCTTTGTCTGTAAATGCACTTTCAAATACTGTTTCACAACTGTAGCTTTTTCTTTGGGCTTGCTTCCATGACTCCTGTCTCTCCTGCCTAATAAAGAAATAATGCCTAGTTTATTCGGTTGCATGATCTGTAAGTGTTATCATTGTAATGAATTTATTGAAATCCCGAGGACTGGGTTATATAACTTGTTTCTGTTTAAAGTAATATATTATAATGACCACCAACGATGTTCACTGATATACTTGGCCTTGGTAGCTTCTTTACTTTGAGTTTCATTCATGCATTTGTCAGGGCATTTTTTTAGTGGTTGGTTTGGTTCAAGTTCCTTAAGTTAAGATACATGTAAAACTACAAGGTCCAGTATTGTTTTAAATTGTTTTGAAATGCATCATAAATTCATAAATATTCTGTATAGACAGTATAACTTGATCAAAGTGTCTGTTTTGGGCTTTTTTTAATAGCCAGGTTGCTTCATTCAGGCTTGTTTCCTTAGACATGGTTGCTTGATAGTCAGTCATAGATTAATTCTTCATTCGTTGTCCTCTCTGGGTCTTGGACTGTTTTTCAAATCAAATATTTATAAATACATACTCTATGTGCTGCAGGAAATTATAATGGGTATTTTTGTTTTACTTTTCATCAGGCTTGGACACTCATAGTGATCTCATGCTAAAATATGCTGCCTTGTTATGATCTCTAATTGAGAAACTGTGATTTCCACACCCAGGTACACCGCTATAAGCGTGGTTCCTGCTGCTTTGGGGAAGAAAGTACGAGATATATCTGCAAAGGTAAGATATCTTCATGGTGATAGGATTACTTTTTTGGTTAACACCTATCCAGTGGTCAGACAAGTAGGGGTAAAGTTGGTGAGACCCAGACTGACAGACTGACTTCTGAATGCCTCTTGTCTCTGCTATCTTCAGGCCAAAGCTGACGGCGTCCAGGGAAACTTCTCAGGAGATCTGCTGCAGAGTGGAGGCATGCTCATTGTGGCCAAAGGTACAATTGCAGACACTGTCGAGGGGATACTAGTAATCGTCCGTCTTGTAAAGGTGTGAGGTAATGAATCATGGGGTTTGTCAACATGTGAATGACCTTGCAGCATGACAGTGATAAGGGAAAGGGTTGTACATTAAATGAGGTCAATAAATGGTTAAAGATTTGCATTTTTGTGCATGTCCTCTAGAGGGCAATGGTACATCGCGTCATTGTAGAGTGAGGTCTCCAATCCACTCACTTCAACTTCAGTGCTCCTCATGTTGGTTGTCTTTCTTCATTCTCATTCTTTTCTTGTATCCACACAAGTGTGAGGATTAAACTACTCAATTAAACTAATCAACATAGCAATAGAGTGTTCAGTGTTGGGTTTATAATTCTGCATACAGGAGAGGAGAGGCTCAGTCCAAAACAATCTACAGCTCAACATTAGGAAAACTAAGAAGATTTAAACATTTTTAGAGAAAAGGCCTGACTTTCACCTTCATATATGCTGAATGAGAGACTTTAACATGGGATATTGATGTCAACAAAGGATTCTAAATATATTGAGACATGTTGTATGTCAAAATACAGTCACACTTTTACTCTCTTTCATGGTGTGTTATGCACAGCTAGAATTACATTACTGGTCATTCTGCATCTTTCTAGAAGCAGTTCTAACTCAGCATTATTCCTCTTTTGGAGGTCGAGAGATAAATCTGAATGTTTAAGGAAGCAATTTTAGTTCCTTAATACTCAAAGCTATTAAACAGAAGTTTTGAATTAAACCTGCATTAGACATTTTTTGGAGAACTTAACCTTTTTTATGGTTGTGGTCTAATTCTTGTACTTACAGCATATCTTTTGTTAGTATTCATTTTTTTAATTACTATTGATACCGAGGTTTGACATTTTTGTTAAATATTGGACTGAACGCTGTATTTTTTTGTGTGTGTCTTTGATTTTAATGGATCGACAAGCTGCTTACTAATGATTCCTCATGAATGTATTTGCCCTGTAAAGGTGGAGAAAAGGTCTTACTGCACTTTATCCAGGACTCACCAGGAGACCACCTACCTCTGGAGGATATTTCCAAGGCTTTGGGTATCTCAGCTGAAGTGAACGCAGGACAGAGACCAGTGGTAAGACATCCCATAAACATACAAGAAAGATAAATGACATTCTTGACTTATTTCTCCCACTTTTTTTTATTACTTCCCCTCTTCAACTTTGAAATCCTGCTGGTGGTCATGAGTGAAACCCTTCACAAAAGCTGTATTGTGAAGGGTTCAATAAAATGGAAGCATTTGGTCTCAGTGTACTTATTAAAACACGCTGGACTGATGTAATAGTTTTCAGCAGACTCTGATTTACGTCAGTGGCAACACACAGCAGAGTAGTCTCTAGACAATTTCACACTTATTACTCCATCTTCATGGTCTGTCAGTGTCTGTGTCAAAGGCCCGAAACCCTTTAAACTTCAGTGATGATCTCAGCAGCGATGGAGGAAAGTGTCAAACATAGAAAACAAGCATTGGCAGCTTTACCCAAGATTTATGAAATATATCCTCTTATTTCTCTTCTCTTCACAGACTTTCATGTGGCTTCAGCAGCGTGCTCCAGAATTAAATGTCAAGTATATCAAGGAGGAGTTAACAGCTTTAACCTGTCACTGATTACTATCATTACTACATCAGTGGCTTTTTACATAACACATAAGAACCAGTTATTGAATAATGATTTTGGTATCTAAGACAGAATCAGCCTTTTCAACTTAATGTGCACAGGAGGATTTTTAGAGAAGAAGGAGACAGTGTTGTCAGGCCAATGTTAAAAACTAGTTACCACATAAAGACAAAGTAATAAACAGCCTCTCCTAGTCCAAAGTGTCATGTAAGAAAACAGAGGAATAACCAAAACAAAGACACAACAGACATTGATTTAAGTCTTAAATGTAGTTCAGGCCATACAACAATTTCTGTTGTGACGACCTCCAGCCGGTTGTGCCTATTGACTGTCTGTGTTGGTGCGTTTGTCCTTTTTCCTTTGTCTCTGTCTGCAGGTCACTGGTGGGTGGTGCTTTGTCACCTGTGTGGGCTTCCTTAAAGGAATAGTTTCACATTTTGGAAAATAAGTGTATTTTTCTTTCTTGCTGGGATTTAGACAAGAGTGGATACTATATATGAAGCTATAGTCAGGCTATTAAGTTTAGTTTAGTTGTCGTTTACTCTGCAAAATACTGCCCCCTGTGTTCTTGAGGGCGGCTGTGGTTCAGTGGGTAGAGCGGGTCGTCTAGTGATCGGAAGGTCAATGGTTCGAATCCCAGCTCCCCCTAGTTGCATGTCGACGTGTCCTTGAGCAAGATACTGAAACACAAATTGCTCCTGATGAGCAGTTGGCACCTTGCATGGCAGCCTCTGTCATCAGTGTATGAATGTGTGTGTGAATGGGTGAATGTGGCATGTATTGTAAAAGCGCTTTGAGCGGTCAGTAGACTGGAAAAGTGCTATAAAAATGCAAGACCATTTACCATTTTAGGAGCTCTTAATGTTTTAGAGCCCTTAAATTCTGGCCATATTCTAAAAATTACACCTTTAAACAGATGTGAGTATAGCAACAATCTTCTCATCTGTCTCTTGTTAAGATAGAAAATAAGAACATTACCTAAGATGTAAAAATATTCCTTAAAAGAAAACACATCTGGTGTTGTCAGGGCTTAATTGGGTAAGTGAGACATTGACTACATTGAGTAACATAGGCACCGGGTTTTGAAAAGGAACAAAACATTGCATGGAATAAAAAGGTGATATCTCTGTTACTGCTGTATTGATTTTGATCATCTGTTTTATACTGTCAACAATGATACCAACAATGTTACAGGAGTGCACTGTTTGACCAGTGAAGTGCTTTTTAAAACCTGGTGCTTACATTGCCCACAATGCAACTTAGCCACTGAGAAAAAGAGGAAAAAAGAAAAAAAATCCTCAGGGGTCATACACATAATGTCTGGAGTCCAGAGCAGCTGGGGTTTTGTCCTGTGATCAGCAGAGCTTTCGGCATGCCCGTTATATCCAGCACATGGTCCTTAACACCCTAGCCTCCTGGCTTTGTTGCTCATTTCTTACTAAATGCACCATATCCGATTGCTGTATTTAAAGTAGTCTTTCCCATGACCTGTTTGAAGACCAGCAGATTTCATCACTGATGCCCAGGAACAGAATGAACCTTGTTTTCTCTGAGGGGTCAAAATGTGGATCAAACAAGTGTGAGTCACAAGCTATATGACGTGTGTGTGAAGAGGACTCGGCAAAGCTAAAGCTTGATGTCACTGGTTGATACGGATAAAACCAAGAAATGTCTTCTTGTTCAAACCTTTCCTGCTCAAACAGCTGATAGACAGTGTTTACTTCTCTTATCTCTAGTTCGAAAACCCACCACTGTGTATCTCAATGATGTTGAGGTCCCATAAACATGACTAGTTTGACGCGCAGTCTAGACAAACGAACTTGCAGAGAGATGTGTGTTTAACCTAGAAATGAGAGTGCTGCTCACCTATCACCTTATCTGTAAGTAAATCACAGACAAATAGTGAAAAGGTCATTGGCGAAGTTATTTTATACTGTAAGAATACAACTTCCTGAGTGTGATCCTGTTGCATATCACCTGCCGCCATTTCCCTGGGTTTCCTGTCTGCTTTTTCTTCTATGTGAAAGCAAAATGACAAACAATGGGACCATTTAGGAATAGAAATGTTACTACTGGGATTGTAGGACGGGTTGGCTGCCATCCCAATACAGTTGAGGTGTTCACATCAATTATCAATAAGCTCTTTTGTATCAATATATTCCACAATTGGATTTGAGGGAGATTAGTTTGACTGTTATTGTCATCAGAACGCAACATATGATCACTTCAGTCGTGCACCTAAAATGGAAGAATTAGACTTGAAGTGTAAAAATACACTTCAGGTTGAGATTACTTGCATACCGAGTGTCATGCTCCTGACATTTTAGTTTTATTGTATGTGTGTTTTATGTGTTTTGTTGTGTCTTTTACCCTTTTCCAGTGTTCTGTTTTCCCTCCTACTTTCTTCACTGGCCAGATTTACCCTCCACACCTGTCTTGTATCCGTTTTATAAGCCCCGCCCTGTTACCTAAATTCCTCTCCCAGTCTACTTTCCCTCCACACCTGCACTACATCTCCCACTTCATCAGCTCTTTTCACCAGCCCTGTTTCTAGTGTTTTTCCTTTCATTTACCTCACCTCTGCCTCACTCCACCTGCATCGCACCATCGCGTTAGTTTAGTTTGTATGTAAGTCCAGTCTTCTGTGGATTCATTGTCGAGTCATCTGTACGGTTCCTGTGATCCTGCTGTTGAGTTTCCCTGGTCTTGCTGTCCTGTTTGCCTGTTCCTCATGTCACCGTAATTCTGAATAAACTTCTTCCAATGATCTTCCTGCCTGCTGGTCACCTTCTCTGCTTCATTGTGACAGAGCAGTGTGGACTGATGAAAATGGCAGCATAACTGTTCCATCAGATGCATTCTGTCTAGACACGTCATTCAAATTTGAACAACGAATGTCTCTTGTTTATCAATTCCATGTAAATAAATGCCTTTCACTCATTATTTGCTGTTTAACTTTTGTACTTTTATCTTGCAGTGCAATGACGACGTTTGTACTCGATGATGACAAAGCTGATGAATAACTTCGCATTGGGAGACTGAAATGAAAATTTAGGGAGTGGAATGTCATCATAATGCCAAAGTGAACTTAAAATTACTGCCAATTTCTTTGTGACACTATATTATATCATTATGTTACCTACAATGAAACAGTGAAACTCCTCTATAATAATTAATGTTTACTTGTAATAAATGTCATTAATTTTAAAGTTTACACTTACATACTGATTGTGATGATTCTTTTACATTGCCTTTTTTATAAATTTGCATTTATTATACTCAGTTTGCAAAATAAATGTTTCTGTTTGCGTATCTAATTCTAATAAAAGTTTAAAATCAGTTTTTTGCTTCAGTCAGTGAGCAGTTTCATGCAGACATGAGTGGAGTGGAGGCGGACGGCAGTTCAGTTCAGTTCTGACCATAAACTAAAGTGGCATGTAGGAGCCTTAATTCATAATACAGTACAAAGACAAATGACAATGTGACTCTAACATTAGGAGGAACATTGTTCCTCTGGGTGCTGTACAGTATCACAAAAACACATGTTGCATTGGATCCAAGTGAGGTTTTTGCTTCTACACTTTGAGAACGAATCCTACACAATTTTGTCAGGTTTTTACATAAATATATTACATTTTAATTATAACATTTGAAGGATTAAATGAGAGACTTGAGATTGTAACAGTTGAGACAGTCACTTTAATGGCAATCTAGATAATTACATAGCAGCAGGAACATTCATAAAACATCTTTAATGTCTGAAATCTTGCAAAGCAACAATGTTATTTTCATAAATATTCATGTAGATAAATAAACTCCTCTGATTGGTATACAGATGAAACATGTTCATATATAAACAATAATGTACTTGGCTGGTTATTTTGAAACCACACAATGTCACCATATAAGCTAGAACTAAGGTAAGAAATGTTCGCTCTCTTTCTTACCTGGTTTAGATCCTTTATATGTAAATACTGCAGTATAGAACATCGAGTATCTACAATAACACATCGTATATTCCTAATATAAACTTTTGTTTTCAGTCAACATTGTTGAACTGGTTTACTCATTTTGAGGAAAACTAAACGAAACATACAAGAGTCTAAGCTGTGGGCCTTCGAACAGCAGCCCATTGTTGCACCATAGCTTATGATTTATCCTCCAGCATTTCCTTGAACCAGATATGATGAGTGTGCCTTGTTTCAAGGAATAGACTGACATTCAGGGAAATAATTTCTTGCTTTCTGAAGGAGAGTGAGATGAGAAAGTTGATACTGTTATCAGGTCAGTGTGTTTATGTGAGGTTGCAGCCAGCAGCCGGTTAGCTTTGCGTAGCACAAAGACTGGACGCAGGGGGAAACAGCTAGCGTGACACCTAAGGTAATAAAATCACCTGATTCATCTGTAAGAAACAGAAGTGTAAAAACTATTACTGGTCCTCAGTAAAGAGTCAGTCCAACATGTAACCCTTTGTAAAAAGGCAAATCGTTGATGTTGTTTTTTTGTTTAAATTAAACAATTGAGATACTTTGCGTTAATGAGTGAATTTAAAAGGTGACTGAAGGCAGATACTGGCCTCATTTACACGTGGAATGCATCGGATCTGCTTTACCACATCTGGACAAAGTCTGACATGCACTATGTACGATCCTTAGCTGTGACTGTAATCCGTACAGTGTGCTGGCATCCATATGCAACATGACTTTCATACAGATATTTGCTTTTACCTATAGGTGAGCTTATAGGAGAGGGAGTGAGCAAGAAGGCTACTATTCGGCCTCTATTCTGTGCCATGAAGGCACCAGAGATTTTTATTCAACAGAAGTGCATTAAAAATGAAAGCAATAGAGGTGGGAAATTCATGACAGACAATAAGAAGAAAAAACTGTGCCGCTGATCTGCTGTTAACAAGGCATATAATTTATCATGTTATCCTGTATTTTTTACGGAAGCCCTAAAGGGCCATGCATTCATATATTTTATTTCCTCTGTTTTCCCGTGATAACGAGTTCTAGCAAGGCATAATGCTATTTCAGCCTGTGTCAGGCCTTGATTGAAAAGAAATGTGACGCGTTGATAGATATGCTCCTGCTCCTCTGACATTGCTACACTGAATGATGTTTCCTGCAATGTTTTAGTATACTACACTATCGTTTTGTTTTCTCAAGATCTCAAATGAATTACATCGTTATCTCGGGAAAACAAAGTTTGTTATCTCGCGAAAGTTATCCCGTTATCTCAGGAAAACGAAGGAAATAAAATGTATGAATGCATGGCCCTTTAGGGCTTCTGTAATTTTTTAAACTAAGAAAGGAATTATTTAATGTATTACATATGCCAAATTTACAAGAAGGGACGAATTACTAAGAATTTCTCGAAGACAACTTTTTTAATACTTTCTCCTGATTCAACAACTCAGAAAACTCATTTATTAAAGGGAGTCTGGTGCTAATTTGCCTCCACCTCAAATTACTTGCAAGCAGGTTTTGCTCTGGTTTATTATCTGGATCTGGATACAGATCCCATGTTTATTACTCTTGGACAGCACCAAACTTGCTGTTTGACCCATGTTTCCAGTCTTAATAATAAGCTATGCTAACTGGCTGCTCGCTATTGCTCATATTTAAATGAGAGATAAAAGAGTGGGATCAATTTTCTCATCCAACACTCAAAACAAGTGTATTTCTCAAAATGTCTGATCTTTCGCTTTAAATTAGCAGCACACTATCAGAACTTACATTCTGAGTACAACAGTCATTTCATTAATGTGTCCTCTTTCCTCTCTAAACACAACAGTATTTGCCAATATGTGAAGACTGAGAGACAGACTGGGAGTGTAAAGCTTCAATATGCACATTCAGCTCGGCCTAAAAAGTCTCGTTCAGTTTACCAAGGCATCCTGAATGTGACCTAAGACAAGCAAACATTCAAAATCAGCTTGTTTTATGTTTCTTTTTCTCTCTGCTATGTTTGAAAGCTCTATTCAGCACAAAAACGGTAGCTACCTGTAGCCACTGCCTCCATTGTTTCTTATGAGTTCTGCTCTGCTTTGATTCTCCTGTCATTACTTGTTAATAAAGGTAGAAAATAACAGTCCTGGCCCTGGCCATCTCTTTAATGACTAGCCACACTCTTCAGTGTGTCTGCCCGAGGGGCTCGTGGTTCGGCTACAGCAGTCACCACGCTTCAGCACACCGCACTTCATCCTTTCATCTCACACAGCGCTGATCAATATGAGATCAGGGGGGCAAACCACTTCATCTGCTGCTCGTCCATGTGTGAGTGTATCTGAGGGTTTTTTTCTTCTTCCTTTCCCTTTAGCATGTAATTGGCTTTGCCCCAAGGCTAAAAGTCTTTTAATCACTGCGTGTTCTTGTTTCCTCCCAGGAAATAAATGTTCTCCTATGAATCGATCAGCATGTCGAGTTAAATGTAATTACAGATATCATACATGCGGACATGATCATTTTGAATAAATGTAGGTGAGTGTCATCTAACAGGTGGGAGTTACATGTCAGCGTAGTATGAACACTGGAGCATCTGAGAATCATGTAAACAGTGGAATATGTGAGAGGGAGCAAACACTCAGTATATCCAAACCTTTATCTAACCGTGGCAGTTTGGAATAATGCAATAAAGTGATATACATTTGGGTTTTCATCATCATCACATCACTCTCCACTAAAAAGTAGTAATAGGCCACCAAGATTTTTCAAAACATCATAAATGTGGTTCAGTCGTGACATACGCTTACATGTCTGCAGTGAGTGTTGAGCAACAATCACTGGCAGAAACGTGATTAAGACAATAAGAAAAAAGAAGATCCTCAAAAAAAAACATACTAAATAGCTTCGCACATTTTTTTAAATATTTATCCACTCTGTAAGTGTAAAAACGCTGAAAGCAGCAGCTCCCGCAGAATGTTAATTTAAGGTTAAAGCTGTAAAGATTTAACAGTCTTAAAGTCTTTTGATAATTTGTTTCATGTAACAGTGAATGACCAAACTCTCAGAGTGTGACTAATTCTATCGTAGCTTTACTTCAGCAAAGCTCCGAGCTTTTTCGTTTGTTTTGTTCCCTTCAGTCAGACTTAGAATTGTTCACTATTCTTTTCTCCTGAAGTGGCACAACGTCTCGAAAACAACACATCAGAGGCAAGACACCAAGGCAACTCAGTGCCAAACGATAATAAATCACAAAGATCTGCACAAGAGATTTTTCTTTTTTTACTTATGGATTAATTCAAGAGCCAGCAAGATAAGCTTTCACCTTTTTCACGAGGTCTCAGTTTTATATGTCGACTTTATATCCGTGTGCCCATTCATCATGTGTCGTGGTAACACAGCGAAAAAAAGAACAAGTGACCTACTCATCCACAGACACTTCAAAACTTGAGAAGATATACTCAAGCAAGTTTCTTTTTTTTTTAGTATGCGCGCTGCAAGTTTTGAAACTAGGGTGTAGTCCAGGATGTAAATACATCTACAGTATATTAATAACTGTGTCATCACTCTGCCCCGAATAAATTGAGATAAGCTGGATGTCTCAGTGGGTTTTTAAGAAGCACAACTTGTTCTTTTTGATTTGAGTCGCCCGTGTCAAGAGATAAATATCCGAAGAGTCAAACTTTCTACCAGACGCGACACTTCAGCTCGGGGTTCATCCGACTGCCTTTTTGGCACGAGAAGGCTTCTGAGAATGCTTCGAAATTCTGGAGAGAGCCGAGCACCCTGAAGACAAAAAGAAAAACATTATCAGGCGATGAAAAGCTAAAAAAGGATACTATGAATACTAGGAGTGGTAGTGGGAGTCCTCATATGTGGATCAGCAAATGGTTCCAAAACTCAAAGTGAGAACAGACAAGATTTCTCCCAAGCGTTGTTATTGTTGGCGCCGCTGTCATTAAGAACTGGATCACTTTTTGTTGTTCTTCAGAGTAGCGACTACCAACAACATCAACGTGAGTTTAATCATTTATTTATTCTATGATAGTTAAAAGAATTGGTGTCGGACCGACTGAAGCGCCAGTCTGTCTTCATTGTCCCAGGAGATTCTGTGCACGATGGCAGAAAGTATTTTTTTTGGCCTTTTATGGCTTTATTGATAGACCAGCTGAAGAGGGGACAGGAAACATGATGAAAGAGAAGGGGAGTGACACGCAGCAAAGGGACCTAGGCCCGGAGTCGAACCCAGGTTTGGTGCAGCGAGGACAAAGCCTCTGTACATGGGACGCCTGCTCTACCAACTGAGCTAAACGGCGCCCACGGCAGAAAAGATTTTATCTTGAAAGTGAGGTTCATGGGGAACGAATCTAAACACAGATGGTCTTATTATTCTAGCTGTGATATTAGTGAGGAACATTTTCTTCATAATGATACGTTACTATTGCCAGTTTAATACTTATTAGGCTTATATTTACAGTGTATTCAAATTTGATGAGACAAATTGCCTCCAGCTGAGGTGTATGTCTGTGCAGAGACTGAATAAAAAGCACCCCTCTTAAACCATTTTAAACCGAATTAGAGTGTATAAGCAGATTTTCTTTTGACGCAGGTAAACACAATAAAAAATAGCCGATTACCTTTGTGGAAGTTTCCCTGTTTGTCTGTTTATTTTCCTGTGTGTCATGCTTGATGTGACAGCGGTTACTTTTTACATCTTTTGCTTCAGTCTCGCTTTCAAACTCAATGCCGACATTCGATCACTGCATCAACAGCGACGGATGGGGAACTATCTTTGCCAGCCGGCGATGAAAGACATCAGACTACCTGTAAAAATGATCTTATTGGTTTTAATATATATATCTGAGCATGTAATAACTCTTTACCTGTATTCTAAGGGACTGTGTGAGTCAATCTTGATGGACTGGCTGGCATACTCAGGCCGATAAGCACCACACCATACCTAGAAAACAGAAACTCATTAGGGGAGCAGATAGTAAGCTAGTTTTAAAAGCAGTCATTGGGAGTTAGAATAAGGTGTCCACAGACTAAAAGTTGAATTAATATTTCACCTTGAATATAACATCGGTTTATTCTATGTATATAGAGCATACTGCATCTAATAATCTTTCTATTAAACTCATACTGTTTTACAAACCTCTCAGTGGGAAGTGATTGTTGCTCTTGAAATTGATTCATAAAGGGTGCCTGACCTGTTTTATTGTGGGTGGCAGTAGGAATGACTTATGATTTAAATTCCCTGGCACCCAGACGCTCTTTACTTTGGCAGCTGCTCTTGACCACTACGTGTGCAGCTGAACGCTCATTTTGTTCTGGGATTGCTTCAGCGCCTCGACCCCCCTGACCCATTTGCCTTTGTCCCAATGTTTACTTCTCAGCACGAACACCCACTACAAAAAATTGCACCCACTGAGCTTTGGCTCTGGATTCCAGATTGAGAAATTACTGTCTGCCCTCTGTCTGCTGAAATAACACTTTTAAGAAATGACACAAATATTCTTCCTTACTTGGGCAAAGTTGAGAAAGAAAAGTTGCTTGTGATCCATGTCTAGACCAGGTAGACGAGGCTCTTCACCCTCCATCTCAACCCACTTTAGATAAGCCTGTAAACACACACACACGCACATGAAAGCAAATTTCACATGTGAGACAAGTTTATTCTAAGTTTGTCACTGCTGCTGAAATAGCAACATATGATTTAGTGCTTTTGCAGCTAATCTCCAACCTTGTAGGCTTGACGAACACCTCCGTTGTCTGCAATGTTCTCCCCCAAAGTGCTGATTCCACTGACCTGCATTCACAAACACACACATGACAGCATGAAAACACTCATTCCGGTGGTCACTTTAATACACGGTTTACATTGTCGGGGGATTACAGCCCGAGACAAAACGTCTCATTTCAGATGTGCCAGTGGGTGCTTACGTTTTGTCCGCCGGCTAGCTTCCAGTTGAAGTTGCCATACTGTTGCACCATGCACTGTGACTGCTCTTTGAAGTGCTCAGCGGAGTAATTACTCCACCAGTTTAGCATATTACCATCCTTGTCAAAATTACGCCCTGCAAGGCAAACATAACGCATTAAGTAAAAATACTGTTTGCCAAACTTAACCCATCACAGTCAATAATTGGTAACGGCAATCTCAAAATAAATAGTTATTACTAAATGACAGTGAAAGATAAGCTGCGTTTCATAAAAATATCCACGACGAGTCACTTCTGTCTCACCGTTGTCGTCGAATCCGTGTGTGATCTCGTGTCCGATAACCATTCCTATTCCACCGAAGTTAAGGGCCTGGTGCTGCTGTTTGCTGAAGAAAGGCGGCTGCAGGATCCCTGCTGGAAACACTGGACGGGCAAAAACAACAACGATGTTGTGAAACAAGAATAAGTAAACAGGATTACAATGAGGAGTGATGTCTCCGATTTATCACGGAGACTCCCGGCAGAGCTCTTACCTATCTGGTTTCTGTTGGGTGAGTAAAAAGCATTCACCACGGCAGCACCGATGATCCACCTGGGGAGTGATTGGTAAAGCATTTATAACTGATAAAAGAGCACTAAAATGCATTTTTCAGTTGAAGACACAATACTGTGAAATCAATGCAAACAACATGTACCAACATGCACCATCAATATTTAGAACTTATTTTTTAATGCTGTTTGGGGATTGTTTGATGACGACACAGATCGTCTTTCTCTTGTCATTCTCTGTTTACTGTCTTGGAAACATAAAGAGAGAGCAGAAATGTTTGATTGTTTTTTTTTGTGTAATGATCGACCTCATTTCAAAAAAAGAGGTTCGTGTTGTCACCCTTGATGATGTTGGATGAGTACAAGAGCTTGTGTTTTTACAAAGGACAGCGGCAACCGAATCTCATCAATCAGCATACAAGTAACACATTTACACTTTCAAACTGTGCACAGGTGATACGCCAATCCTTCCCATTGAAAGTCCGTGGAGAGCAGATCCATAGTCAGGTGGCCTTTGTTGTCATGTTGACAAAAATAACCATGCGGTTGACTTTGTGAAACTCACATAGTTTGGTAAGGTTTGTGAATGCATCGTGGATTGAAATATAATAAGTATGTTGCTTTTCATGTTTTGTTGCGATGTGTACTTAGATATCTGAAATGTTTCCAAAAATCTTCCAAAAATCCATAATGTTACTCAAGGTAACTCACGGCTGCCTGTCACTACAACTTCCAGGACAGAGTCAGAGAGGAAGGACGAAAGTTGGCACTGACGGAAAGGATCGGCAGCGATCACCTGAACATTGGAGTACATGCTGCATGTTTGTTGCTTGTGCGGGGATTGAAGCGACTATGCTGGACAGCTTGTATTATCAGATGAACGATCAGCTTACAAGTCTGGGTCCACTGGTTCTCTGAGCTTCTTCAGACTCTTGTGTGCTTCGGACCTGAGGTTCTCAAGGACGTTCTCAAAGTAGAGTTCTTCACTGAAATTAAGCTGGAAAAAGAGTCAGCACAAATCAGAGATGAGCGCTGAGTAAGTCAGTCGGTTTAGAATGTATTAAACAGTTCTTACATACATGAGCGTACTCCTGGTCCAGCTTCTGGTTGCTGTCCTGCAGAATATGATCTGGATAGCCAATATGCTCCTTGATTGCCATGGCCTGAATGAAGCGCATAACGATTAGTGTGGTGACACATAACACATAGAGAAGGTTCATCTTTATTTTGTCACTTGGCTGCTTTACCTTCTCTCTCGCCTTCTCCTTCGAGGGAGCGTCCATCCAGCTCAGCTCCTCGAGTGTTTCCACATACGCCATCTGAATCTTCGTGATGAGGTCACTGACCTGTGAAATGCGGTTAATACAATCCCATACAGAAACAAGCTTCCATAAAGATGTCCCATGCTGCATTTTGTGTATCCACTAGATTTTGTTCATGTCGCGAAATAAATATACTGTATGCACACAACAAGCATAGGTGAAGCACATCATGAATTTCTATCAAAAATTATGATTATTTCTGTTTTGTTCCGGGGGCTTAATAGACCAAATGGACTTGACATCTTACCATTTGTTTGCTCTCTCCAGCGAACGTCTCATGCACGTACAGAGCTCCGACCGCGTTCTCCATGCTGCTCTGGACATATCGGACACATTCTCGCCACCATGCATCCTCCACGGTGGTCCCATAGAGAG
>OMLP01000816.1:1533-21881 GCA_900302685.1 Spondyliosoma cantharus | reverse complement strand
CCGCCTGTCTGCTTTCCTGCTGTTCATCCCCTGTCCTCCCCCTCAGTACCTCCATCAGTCTCGTCTGCTCACTCAGCACACACGTGGAGAGAATCTGATCTCACAGATTGCACAAATATTCTATCCTTACACCGTCGTCATTCCAGAGGTATTTTACAATTCACCTCGTTATATAATCTGATTAAAGCAAAAGCATAAAAAAGAGCCATCCATGTTTAACATCTGAATGCTTCCCTTTCTCGAATAAAATAGATTGTTAATTCCTTAAATGCTTGAAAACACAATGGTGGTCTCTCTGCTGATGCTGGGTCTAAACTCCAGACACCAGAACACCAGAAACACTTATGCAGCAGCTGGACCTTTAAAGTTTAGAGCACATTCATCTTCATTTGGCATCCTGAGTGGTTTTATTGGGAAATTAGCAGATTTCAAAAAAGAATGTCTCTTTGAAATGCTGACTGCACTCAATTTGCAGTTTTCATTAGTCCCAATCTTTGGCAGTCTAGCTGATAAAAAATATTTGACACTGTGCAATGATCTCATCTTTACAAGACTGGCACTGAGCCCTTTTGGAAGTCTTCTTAATTATTTTTCTGCAGAGAAGAGAAGACAGATTATATTGGCTCACCTCTACTTTTGCAACAATACTTAACTCTCTTAAGGCAAAAGCCGCCCAATGAAGGATTCTGACATCTGCTGAATCATTTGACGGGGGCTGCAGCAAACTGTTACTGATTGTCTGGTGGCTCTGAATGCTTATTACTGATGATTAAATGAAAAGACTAAGAGAGGTTATAGCTCACAGACTGCCCTCATGATGATTAAGCACAGACCGTAGTTTATTCCGGCCATGAGGTATGTGAAAAAACAAAGCCGACGCAATAGTGACACGCTGTGCAGTGTTAAGAATGGCATCACTTTTGTTGTGAGTGTCAGTGTTTCTGTACAAGCCAACATACCCCCTCCAGGCCTTTTAATGTCACCATCCCTTCCTTTCCTAAAAAAAGGATTTAATCAAAAACAAACAGGGAGGACAGAACACACCCATCAGGATCAATCACAACTTGTAGGGATAAAGACACACACAACTGCACCACACACACTCATGGCTGGATCAAAATTCAAGGGGCCTTGATGGTGTCAGAGTTGTGTGAAAACAGCGATTCTGGTGACAGACTGATTAATCTTTTTGATGAGATGTGGAGTTGCTCACAGCTGACCCCAAGTAATTATGTTTCATCACCCTACTTTGTTTGACGTGTCCCCCTCTCATAAATGACCTGCAAAGACCCCACATTAATTAAGATCCTCAACCTCTAATAGAGCATATTTGAACTGAACGCGATTCTGTCTAGTGATCAAGACTTTATTCTTTTGGAATTGCAATGACCAATCTAACATTTTACTGCAGTAGGTTTTTCAGGAAAGTCTGTGGTTGTTGCTGATGCTGTCTATATGTCAGAGGTGGCAAAGGAACACACATTCATTACTAAGTTGAACTATAGATACTTGTGTAAAAACTTGAATGCACTGAAAGTATAAAAGTATCCCTCTGAAGGACATTTCTACTGGACATTTCTTTGCAAAGCTAACTGGACCTCACGTCAAATTAATATAATTCAAAGAGGGGATGACGTATCTGGCAAAGTTGCCAAGGTTGAGTATAAAGTACAGCTATTTGTATTAAAATGTGGGGAGTAAAACTAACTCAGGTAAAGTACGGAGACCTGAGAATCTACTTAAGTACAGTGACAAAGTATTTGCAATCTGATGCTTCCCACCTCTGCTGTATGTTCATGTATGTGAATGGATGTGTTCCAGTGTCTCATCTATTTATTTCTCCTGCTGTACTCACATCTCAATCTCAAAGAGATTGTTTCTAGTCAATAACTGGTAGTTTTCTGATATTACAAACTAAAATAAAATAAAAGTAAAACCAGCAACTTCCTATTAAGAAGCAACTAACAGAAGACGGGAGTATTTCCAAAAATACTTAAAACTAAAATATCACTTAACCTTATTTGTGTGTGATGTACAACTTTCATCCTGTTGATTATTCTAAATGAGCTGGCAATAACCAGACATTTCCACTCAGTGATGACGCAAGTGTAAGGTATTGTAAGGGCGATCTTAACAAGTTAGATAGAGCCATTTGGTAGCAGAGTTGGTCACACTGTGTTGTTCATTGTTTCATTCATTCATTTCGTCCATTGATTGGCCCTTACCTGTGCCTCATCTTCTACACAACCAATCAGCAGACACTGGGTAATTTAGAGCCACCAGCGTCACAGGCCACAATGACACACACACCATGTGCCAGACGTTTGACGAAAGTTTCAGACACTGGGCACCACATGAGTCACTGAGCACAGCCACCACCCAATGAGTGCCAGAACCTGCAAGTTCACCATGTGCAAAATGTGACAGAGGACAGTGGTTGACTAGCCATTTCCGGCTCCCGACACAGTTTCATCAAAAGTTATCATTGCACTTTCTACAATGTCAAGTGACTGCAATGGACACTGAAAATAGAATAACTGCTACAGCTACAAGAGGAATGTAAAACCTGTGGGACTTCTTTGGGCCAGTCTTTAACAGCTGAACATCAGAACAATGTTATTCTGAGCATGAGGAACAAATCCTTCAACAGCAACTCCCCCTTGTTTTCAAAGAGTAGATAACTTTGTTAAAATTGATTTCCCTTGGCCCGCAGGCTGTCATTTTATTTAAACTGTGTTATTAAGTGCTTATAGATGAGTGAACTTCTAGGTCATAATTTCTGAAACATTAGTACAGTATTTACATATATTTAGGATATAAGTCAAGCGCCTTGGTAGATTATAGTATACCCTCTAATCCCTCTAATGAATTCCATAAAAGAGTCCAAACAAGGTTGAGGAAAATAAAAACATGATATATTTGCATATCTGCTGCCTGTCAATGTGTGAGGCTCAATCATGAATCATCTTGAAAGCCTCAATTTTAACAAATTACCTGTTTTGATCATGACCGCCAGATCGTGCGCCAACAATTGTTAGGAACCTCCTCACATTTATGTGTAATATATTGAAGAAGACAGACAAGATTCAGCATGTGCTGCGCTCCATAAGCTGTGCAGGGCAGGACACGCAGCATCACAATACATACTTGGCAGTTAAACTACCTACGTGCTACATGCCGAGAGAACATTTAAACTAATTAATGGCTAAAAGTAAGTTGTCTATCGGATGTAACATTCAAGTAGCCATCTGGATGACTACCACCTGTCGAGGGTGAGTAAGAACATTATGTTGCTTGGAACGAGATGAGTCATATTTCAAACTAGTCACTGTTTACTAACTTTGGCCATTACTACAATAGTTAAAGAGCATTTCTAATAAATCAAGCAACCAATCTATCCAATTACCAGTTTAGCCATTGTTTACAAATCTTTTCACACAGCTATTATCTTTGACTATCATCACGGCTATTAGTCATGATGCATATAATTAGATATATTAAGCTGATGCACTTAGTTAAATGCAGTCAATTAATGTGAGCCTTGACAGGATGCAATATTATGTATTGTATTACCATGTGACATAAAACTGCAATCATACATGCCTAAATATTGTTAACCTGCCACACAGTGTATTATGAAATTCATTTTTGTACTTACTTCTGGTATTTCACTTGATTTGATGTTGTTTAGTTATGTCCTTGACTCTGTTATTTTGACCCTCTCTGTTAATCTTAATGTGACTTCCGAGTTAAATAAAGGTTACATATACATAATTAAAACACTGTATTTTTGTAACTGTGTGGAAGAGGAAATACTAAAATAAAAAGGTAGACATCTGCTCCTCCATTAGTAGAAAAGGAATACTATTAAAAAAAAGTACGTTTTGAAAATCAGGCACTGCTTAATAACAGTGCCTATCGACAGACCGCATAACAATGTTTAAATGTTTAAAAGGTTTGTGATAAGTTGAACACTGTATCATCCTGTCTATAGAAATGTAAATGACTATGCAGAGAAAAATTCTCAAGTGATAATTTATTACCATCTATTGCAAATGTTGGATTGGTCTTTTTAAAAATGGCTATGTAAAGTACTAATGAATTAATTTAACATAATAGTAATGCAACTCATTTCCAGTGCTACAGCATAAACATCATGAACACAGTCAGTTGGAACATTGTGGTATCGACTCCCTTTACATTGAGAGCAGGTGTTGCAGTCCATAGACTTTTTTTTCTTTAAAAGAGCCGATCCACATATTTACAAATATCTTTTGCAGTGCTCAGACTCTTTTGGTCGGCACACAAGCAACGAGAACACAGAGCCGAGTCTGTGTTTTCTTTGAGCGAGAGGCAAACGGGGGACATGTGACATGTGTGTTAGTCGTCACACTCACAGGCGAGAGAGAGAGACAGACAGAGTCTGCTGAGGGAGATCATTTTGAATGAAGAATCACAATGAAAGCAAGAACAATTGATTATTATTAGATGTTAACAGTTTTGGTTAATAAAACCAAAGCTCAATACAAGCTGTTGGAGCTGAGGCAGCCCAATGAGTTCAAAACTTCAGACCCATGGATCATCACACTTATAACCCCCAGCACACACAGCTCTGTTTTCTCTTTCTATTTTTAAGAAACTGTGGGCTTTCCCTGGCCTGGAGTTAGAACACACATCAAACAAATAAACTAAACTGAATAAATACAGAAATGAAGAAAGCATGTATAATCGAGACATTGCTCTGTGTATTGTTATGTTTAATTATTCTCTGGATTGCTCAATATGTTTATTAGCCTGTATTTGGTTTTGTCCAACAGTGCATTAACATTACCTGAGTGCAAGAACTTTTATTAACACCTTTGAGTTTGGTTCATGTTTCTTACAGTAACAGAAACAAATGTGTTGCAGAGTGCAGACCTCATATTCTGTCCAGGACAAGTTGAATTAATTAAACTAACTACAGACAGATTTTTGCGTTTTGTTTTGTTCAGTTCTAGTTTGGAAATTTGGATATTGCTAAATCACTAAATGTTTATGTATGTCATCATCATCATCATCATCATCATAATGCTGCATGGAGCTTGCACATGGCAAGAGAAGACATGAACCAGGTACTTCAACTGCAGAGAGTATTACAAGTATTACAATAATCTGGACATCTGGCCAATATTTGTATTTGTGGATTTTCCCTAATTGGATGTGAATCTACTGCTTTAACACTAAACATGTCAGTGTCAATTTGGCGGCTCTACTTTCTGTACGACGTTGGCACAATTACAATTTTATAAACTACATGGTGAAATTATATGATACATTTGTATATTTGGTAGAGTGTTACAGTGTAGAACAATGGTCAATTGGTACCAATGATCCACTGTGAGGAAAGCCTAAGTGATGCTTTCAAAGGCAAGTGAACATCTACATGATGACAGCGAGAAATGCGTCCAGTTCATGGTGTTTGTATTCATCTCTTTTAATGAATCAGTGAGTCAAACAAATGTCTAAACTGAAGCAGATAATCATCCTATCACTTCATTGAGATTTCCGTTAGAAACACAAACCATCACCGACTGTCAGAGCAATGCTGGGAAGTTCAAAATCATTATCACCAAACCCAAGGATCTAGGACACTTGTTTAAACAAATGTCCTGAATGTGTATTAAACAAAAGACAGCAAGGAAGCTGTCTGTGATGGATTGAAATCAGACCGTACCATTATTTTGTTTTGTGTGAACCAGTTTCTACAGAATCAGGGCCATAGAATAAAAAAGTTGAATGATACAGTTGTGAAGATTTAGTGAAATTCAAAGTAAAAAAAACTTTTGTAAGTGCTGCACATGATTCATTAAATGTACAACATTTCAATCAAATGACACTCATCAGATTAATGAGACATCTGTGACGCCAAAGAAAAGCCTCCGAGGCTTTCGGTTTACGGCAACTGTATCAGCAACTGTATCAACTGTATATTGTTGTGCAACATTTACTGTACCTAAAACGTACTCAGAGTTGAGAGCCTCGAGAAAGAACTCTTCTCCAGTGTTATCGGCAAATTACCTCCAAGTGATTAAGTGAAGCCTTCCCTGCGGGGAGTTAATTACTACATTTTGGATAAGAGTCAAACGCACATAAATTACTAAATCAAAGTCAAATCAAATCAAAGTAGATAAAGCATAGTTTGCTGAGTGAGCATTGTTGTGGCAGTTGGAGCTGTTCCAAAACTTGGCAGTGGCTTGTTTAGTTGCACAAAGAGCTGTTCATTTTCATTGTCTGGCTGCCGTTCCAATGCTTTCATCTTTCTTTATTAAGACCCTTTGGGTCTGTCTGTCTGTTCAGACCAGTCGGACTGCAATGAAGAAGGCTACTACAGGGGTGTCACCTGTTTCCTTTTAATAGTTACAATGACTGCTCACAATATACATGTCATAATAAAATGCTTTGCAGAAGTAGAAAGTAACTTGGTACATTTACTATATTTAAGGGTAGCGCCATCATTTTCACACATCATGTGAATGGGTGTTTGCAGGTGTTGTGGAGTTCTGCTACATATGTTAAAAAAAAAGTGTATAAAACCTTTTGTGACTTCAGAGGGAGCTGCATGTAATCTGATAAATTGCCTCCAGTGATGTCACTTGGTGGATAATGTAGGTGCCACGTGTTGAAAAGCAGTCTACTGGTCTGCACTACACTCGTAAACCACTGCTGGACTCATTATGGACAGTTTGAAAACAACTGATCAAAGTCGATACAGCAGAACCAGAATTGTTACCATTTCTATTCCACACAGTCTTCTTCTTTTTCAAAAATCTGGCTCCTACACTACCCACAATGTAACCCGCTCCAGTGACATCACAGGAGGTAATTTCTCTGATTACATGCAGCTTCCTTTGGAGCCTACTTTTTTCACATATGCAGTAGAACTCCCCAAGAGCTGTAAATACACTTCAATGTGTACAATTAGTGTATTCATTATATGGTACCTGTAGTTACCAGTTATTTTGCACATTTTAAAAATCGAGAATGAGCTTATAATAAGCAATGCATTGTACCAAAAGTCAATTAAACCATAGTAAGATAACAAGATAAAAAAAATAGCCATAATAGTATAAATATGCTGTTTACATATCACTGCATCAGTATTAATCTCAGGGTACAGTAACACATATATACTAATGTAGCAATGACAGAATTACTTTGGCTGCCAAGTGAGTTAATTTTTTTTCTAGATGATACTTTTACTAGAAGTTTTACTTGATTTTGAATGCAGGAGTTTTACTTGTAACAGAATATTTTTAAATTGTAGCATTGCTACTGTAAATAAGATGTAAAAGATCTAGTACTTCTTCCACTATTATCTTTGTGGTGAAGTCACTAGAGGTGTGAGTGTACTGTAACTGTTTGGTGTGTATGTCAAGTAAACAATAAAGCCTCTCATCACCCATGCATTACTTCAAAAGGCCTCAATTACAAGAGATCATTACACATAAACGTTTCCTTTAAACATGCCATTGTCCGGACATATTCAGTTTTCAGCAGTAATTGTGTGAGTGTTGGAATGCCATCCTCTCCATTGTCAATGACTGGCAGTTCATTTTCACAGGTGATAAACAGACTATCTTTCCACAGGCTAGGATTACCAGAGAAAAGGGGAAACAATATCGTAAATGTTGTATAGCGGAAAGCCCCTTCTGCACAACAAACACTAAAGGCGTCATTTAAAGAGAGCAGGAAGGAGGAGAAAAGCTTTTAACATCGGAAAATAAAAGATTTGTGACCCTTCCCTAGAATAAAAGCAAAGGAAATAGTATTCTGGTTGAGCATCTGCATCCATGTCCTTAGAAGGCAGAGCTACCCGCAGCCTTCATCCGGAATCGATGCCACAGCCGCTTGTCAAACACCCAAAATCATTTGATTCACTTCCAGTAAGTGCCCGAATCTAATCAGCAGAAGCGGAGTGTTCTGAGAGGATGTCAGCGCTGAGGACTGGTCATGCCGCGGGGTGCAGACATTAGGCAGACTCCCTGCGAGCTAACCCATGTAAGGTCATTCTGGTCATATCACATCAGAGACCTTTCACATTTCACCATTAGCCCTCATTAGGTCTTAGAGGGCTTAGTCATATCCCTAGACATTTTGTTTGTTCCCTCACATTCACTGGTTAAACCTGGGGGGCAGTGACTAGACTTCAAGACTGTCATAACATGCCATGTGCAAGGAGGATGCATGCAGGGATACGGATTCACTCATCTAAGTCAAACTGCTTTTGTAAATTTGTGTTACGTAAAGAACCTTTTTCTTTAATCAAAATATGATAAAGTTAACACTTATATGTGCCTGGTTCCAAAATTGCCTCCAATCTGCCAACAAACACCAAAAACACGCCATACCACCAGCCCACAACTCCTTCATGGTATAATACAACATGGCACACCGGGGGAAATGCTTTCAGTCAGAGCTCACGTATCCACAATGATAAAAAAAGGATGAATAGGTGGTTTTGCAAATCTGGTACATGTCGGTGGTACCGAGACAATTATGTGCTGTGCCCACAGTTTAAGAGGCAAAATTGACAACAATTACCACCACCCACTTGGGGACTGGAAAGAATAATGTTTGTGTGTGGGAAACGAGACAGATTTTCTTTCATATTTGCACTTAGCAACAGGACAAATTGCACTTTGGGCATGACAAAACATGAGCTACCAAAAACAAACACATCATTAGGATTTTGACTGGTGTACATTACAGTGGCTCAGCAAAACTTTGATCACATTTTGGATGAGGGGGTGATTATTTAAAAAAACAAAGTTCACCACAGAAACACTAAAGCAGATGCAACACTGGTGAAATCCTCAGCAAGTTAACTATGTATGTAGTGTAGTTTCATTTTCCCCCCAAAATGATAGGAGAAAGCAGGAGCTAACTAATGGAAACTGGGTTTACCAGTCACGTGGCTTTGGGACAACACAACCATTTGGCTTCAGATCCATTTAAGTATGTTACTCGGTTATTTAACCTGACTTCAGTTGTTTCAGGAACTATAAAACTGACATGCACCTACACAGTTAACTCACTGTGTGTTATGGGAGTAACTACAATGTTTTCAGTACACACAGACAACATTTTGGCTTCTGTAAGAATTAGTCTTTCAAGTCATAATTTTGTCTTTCATTTTGAATCAAATATTAGAGGGAGGATCACAGTCTTTGGTGTGTATGGGTAAACCAGTTGATCAAACACACTGTCAGAGCAGGGTTACAATAGACTTTTCTGCAGCCCTTTTTGTTAGGAGATGTTTGCATATTAGAGTAGCTCTGAGATTCAGGTGTAGGCCCCCAGGCTTGACTAATCCTACTTGAAGTGCCCGTCCCATTAGACCGTGTAATCAGGAATGCGCTGCAAAGCAGGTGTGTTAATAATGCTTATTAAACAAATGCCCGTTTACTGCCGTCTGCTTTGGATACCTGATGCTGGTGATGTCATGACAGACATGAGAGAGGGAGGCAGGGAGGGAGAGAGGAGGAGGTAAGGTTAGTGAGGAGTATTTTCACAGACTGGCAAGTCCAGACAGAGAGGCAGAGCGAAAATAGCTCAAGGGGCAAACAAGGTAACCTTTTTCAAAAGACGCTTCAGGGGGTTTCTGCCAAGTCCCACACAATACTGTCTGCAGTCAATGTCTGTGTTGCAGTTGTGTTGCACTGCAGAACAAAATATCTTAAAAACGTCTCGCTGCATCGTCTTGAGGCAGATCAAATCTATTTAAGCAGTCCAAAGCTGCTCATCTGAATGCCAAAAATACATCACCGCCTGACGTGCAACCTAATATGTTCCTTCAAAAATATGCATTTTACCCGGCGATTGTGGCAGCTTTATGACCCTTACATCTGGGATTACCTGTGAATCCGTATTGGCCCAACAATGAGACCTGTAACTCACCTCTTTTTACAGTTTAAATGAAAACTACTAAAATATAAAATATGAATCATGACAAAAGATCAGTGGACGATCTATGAGAAGAACGTTGGATAATGTTAGCTGTGCATGCAATCGGATTATCAGACACAAAAGGAACAGCATGAAGCATTACTTTGCTACCTTTCTACAGTAATTACACTCATGTGTGATAGACTAATGTGCAGAGCCATACCCGCTTTGGACTATAAAGTACCATGCCATTATCAATCATTTACTGCAGTTCAAATATGGCACCACATGCACTCAGTCATTGTAGAGTACTTAAGGTACATTAAGTATCATTACTACTGTGTCTCTTTTTTCTGATGCCTACTGTGGGGGCCATTTTTATCACCTGTAATGATATACTTCAGGTACAGATCAAGGAAACTTGAATCCTACATGTCATGAGATCATAATGCATGAATGCAGACCTACACTCACTGCTGGTGCCGTGGATTAAGTCAGGCACAGTAACATGTCACACTGAGGTCACGACCATCTCTTGTGTTCATGACATCATCACCGCAGATTATACGCAATCACCTCGTATGAGGTTATAATCAGATCTCCTACATGGTAACTGTTGTCAAGGCCAAGCGAATAACGCTGCTTAATTTACTTGAAAGATGAGCATATCCATTCTAAAGGCATCTCCATGATTCATGGGGAGTGACTCTGTCATTGGAGGGAGGGGGGCTTAGACGCTGCGACAAGTCTGGACACACCCATGCCAGCCGGGACATCCCCATGAAGAGGCCACTTGGTTCTAAAAGTGGAAATAGATGGGGACAGGGATCAAATGGCCACTTGTTTACAGGGTGTTTGCCCAGTGACATAGATAAGAACTCAAGGGGAAAAGAAAGTAAGTGATGCTCAGTCTCAGTCTGACACTGAGGTCAGGGGAAGAAAAATTAAAACATTACATAAAGGTTCCCCCGCTGGTAGTGTTTAATAATGTTAAAGTAATGTTTTCTGAGCTTTCTCCGAAAGAACTGGAAGTAACAGGAATTTTTTGAAGTCTTCTAAGAAATAACTTGTAGATTTGATTGTTAAAGCACACAAGGGTCACCCACTTGTTGAGGATGTGAACTGCATCCAAAAAAAAATCTACAAAAAGCCCAGAAATGACTGAAGTGAATGATGTGTGGAAGCAGGAGTGGTGGATTTAAGTGCTACAAAGTGACTGGCCATGCCCTCTCTTTGTGTCCCAAGGCCAGAGTGCATCCTCTATGAGTCCCCTGACATGCTCAGACCTCATTCATGGGTAATGTACCAGACAGGGCAGATTACTCCCCTTTCTTCATGCTCTCCGCCCAGCCGAGGAGGCCCTCCGTGGTCATCCCGTTTCTCCCACTTTCTCTGTTGTCATGTTTGTCGACGGAGGAGCCACTAACGCACCTGAATTTGAAAAGCTGGAACCTGCCATATCGAAAAAACTGGAAAAAGATTTGAGTTCTCGTGTTTCAGTCATGAAAAGTCTAATGACCACAAAGAATATCCTAAACTTTTTAAACCTGAGATCAAACTTAGTAACTACTGACTACTTGAACACTGTGCTTCAGATAGAAGATACAGGAACAATTTGTTCTTGTTCCATAACTTCTGCACATTATTCCTCTGAGTAAACACATAGGCATCAGGGATTGTTTGAAGTGATGGCTACAACCGGATCTCTGTGACTGACTGATTGCTATCAGCTACTTGTGTTTCTTTAAGTCCTTCAAGAGCAATCTGAAGATTTCCACATTGGTTCTGCTCCGTGAGCAATGCTGGGACACTATGCAGTGTTTACATACACTCACTCATCCGTCTCGCACACAACGGTGATGGAGGAGTGTTGAGCACTGAGGCGTTCACGTCTAGTCCATTTGCCTCCAATGAGCAGTGGCTGCTCAAATGCAAATAGTTGAGAAAATATAACCATTACATGTTTCTTCACTCGCTCAAGTAAAAAAAACACCACTTCTGCAACACTTCTGTGACAATGATCATTTGTTAAATAAATGTAAATTATACAACTTGTACATACACAAAAAATGTGACTGAGCCTTTTCTGTCTGAACAATATCTAGGAATTTATGTATGTAAAGAATTAGAATTAGAATAATGATGATAATAAAGAATGCATGCTGAGAACACTAAAGCCCAGGCTTAAACAAAATTGTGAGTGTCAGTGTTATATCCAATTTCTCTTTACTTTGGATGTACTGTATTGTAGTGTATGTCATGTAAGCCAAACTGAGTTTTATTGAACCAGAAAATGTCAAAATAAGAACTCAATTTAGCAACAGACACAGGTGAAAACATGACCTCCATGGTGGTGGTTATGTATCATCACTAATCTACAACATATTTTGTCAAACATTCACTCACGTCAGTGAAAGGTGTTGTCTTTCATTAATTCTACTTGGATCGTGGCGTACACAGTGAGATTGATTCCCTATCACATAGCCACACAGATAGTCCCTTCTCAGGACCCTTCGCCACTGACTTAGGCATTGGCACTGCCAGAAAAGTGAAAGAAAGTAAAAGAAAAGGAAGAGCTGGCATATGAGTAAGGTCCACAGGTTTGGCATCCAGTGGGGCTGGCAGAAACACAGCTAAAGATGGCTGAGTGCATTCCCAGTCCTGGCAAAACAAATGGAACTGTTGTTTGGGTTCAGAGGAGCTGGCCCTCAGAAAGGACACCGCGGGAGGGAGGTGGAGGGGTGGGCAGGCCAGACAGGGACAGACGAGGACACTGGAGCAGGGTGGCAGGGTTGCATGGCTCACACCACCCACATCAGCTCCAACGAACAGCATCAAACTATTCCCAGAGGGGATGGTTTGTGGATGAAAAAAAGGGGTCAAACTCAGTTGAAGTCACAGCTTAAAAACTTATGCTTGTGTTATATGTGGGGGAAAAGTATTTGCATCAGAGAAGGAAAGAGTTAAAAATACGATGCTAGTACATGCCATGACGTGTCGCTTTATTCTATGAATCTTGACTATATAGTTGCTATCAAAGGGTTTTTTGTTGACATTTTCTTAACGGAGGTGACTGTCAACATCTGTTATGTGAATCTGTTCGATAAAGATGTGGTGAAGTTAAGACATTATACAACCTTAAATTATCTGTGAGGATAATAACGCCATATCGTCTTCTTTTGGCGCTGCTCTAAAGCACTTTTGGAGGGTAACCGTGATCACAGGAAGCTGAGGAGGAGCGTCTCATGTGGCGCAGACAGCCCAGGGGACTCATCTGTCATTTCGAGGGATTAAGACAAACAATCGTACTGCGACAGTGAAACTGCCCAATGCAGCACGCACCACAAACAGTGATGGGCAGGCCTTGTGAAGTGTGTGGGAGTGACTTAGGAGAAAAAGAGTCATGCTGGCTGAGTTTAAGCGGCAGTTTAGGAGTTGAGGAGGTCCCTCGTCAGCTTTTCAGATCCTCTGGACCTTTCAGTTAAAATAGTTCAAAGAGCTAATCATAGTATTTATGTCAGAAACTAAAAGTTGCTTTTGTGTTCAGACAAATAATGTATCAGCTTTGATGGAAATTTTGCAAGCAACATCACAACAGTTTGAGAATACAATTTTTTTTTGTTCCTGTAAATGTCAGTCAGATCAGTTCCAATTATCGGTTATCCGTCTCCTGGATTATTAATAATCATAAAACCATATCAGTCAACCCCTAATTTCTATAGCCATTTTCTGAACTACTTATTACTCAAAGTGCTCCACAACACCTGCCACACACCGATGGAACAGCCATCAGGAGCAATTTGGGATTCGGTATATTGCCGAAGGACACTTCAACGTCTTGGGGATCTGGTAAATCAGACTAACGACCTTCCGATAAATGGCTGACCTGCTCTACCTCCTGTGTCACAGCCGCCCTGTACAGTACTTCCTGCTCTCACTCCACAAAGCATTGCTCACACACCCTGTCTGCCAACAGTCATCACTAACTTTCCTTACTATAGTATGGCTGGCTAAAAATAAATCATTCTGTTTCCTACTGTGAGTCAAATAACCCAGAACTGGCAGCACCACATCATGTCTAATGTCCTACATCTGCCTGGTCTATTCTTGCTCACCACACTCACCTTTGTTCTTTGGTCTGCATGAAAAGCGAGACAAGATCACAATCCGGACAGCATGCAGACAAAACAACACATAAATAACATGTGTAAACACATGTGGCGTGGGTGGATTAATGATTATACAAAAAGCATATCCAGACACGAATCACATTTTAGTCCCAAGGGTGTGTGGGGTCCATGTGTACTAGCCAGATGAAAACAAAAAGCACATGCACTTAGACCACACTCAAAGTCTCTCTAAATATAGGAGCATTTCTAATAATTGTATCATCAAAACCTACATGTAGCAACTCTACCCAGCTTATTCACTAACTGGAAGTGATGTGAGAACTGGTTAATTGCATACACTCAGTAAGTAGAAAGCAGTAGTAGGTATGGTTCAGTAACCCCATTAGCATGATATGCTATCTCGCTTGAAGAATGTTTGCGATAATGCGGAGGCTTTAATCGTATCCAGAAAGGATTGTGCTGCTCAAAACACCTGGCTGCCAAATCCTGCCGGTCACATCTCCATTTTTGGTCTAAGATTTTCAGAGCCATTAAATGTGCCTCAGTTTGTGTCTGCAGACAGGGTGGCCATGGCTGTTTACCAGCTTTGGCTGGGGCATGAGAGTGAAAGAATGGTGAGTTGTTTTTTTTTTTTTTGACAAAAGACTGCATCAGAACTCCCAGACATGTTTGGTGAGGAGGCACAAACATTAGCTTCTGCACCAAATTAAATTTTTTTTGCTTCTGTATTAGTACTGGACAGGGTTGCTCAATATTGTTTCTGTCCATGTTTAGAAATTAAGTCAAAAAGAACAATGTGGATGGTTGCCAATTTTATCATTATCTGCTCAATCTTCTTTTATGCTCAAACAGTCAAGCCGGTTAATTCAGCATCAGTTTAATGATCTTTCAGCCATGCTTAAAAATGTCATCAGTCTTTCTTAATCATCCTTCATATTCTTTAGACACTGCACTCAGTATATCATTTATAGCTACTTGATTGGGCTTTTCCTTTGAAAGGGGTTGAAAAACAAAACAACCTTTAAGCAAGAGAAAGTAAATTCAACCAGACCAAATTAGGGAACACTACCAAACCATCTTTTAAGCCTATATATGAAGAAAAAGTGTGTTTCTATCAATAGAAACTCTCAAGCAAACACTGTTGTAATTATTGAGAAGATTCTTTCAATTGCTTGCCTACAATTTCTGGATACATCATGAAACTGAACCTGTTGTACCAGCTGGGGGCCCTCAAACTCTAGCGTTAGAGAAGCTGGCAGTGTAAGAAGTTTTTACTGTAATGCTCTGCATTTCCCACGGTTCTCCTGTCATCTTATTGTTAGTAACAACCTGTAACATATGGTGTTATCACTTGAGTATGTCTTCAATAACATTAACAGTTTACTGTCATTATGGAAAAAGTATTGAGAGTATTTTAAGTTAAAACAGTTATGTACTGTGACCATAATGCTAAAATACAAAACCCCACTATCAGTGAGTCTATGGGCCTTTTTACATGTCTTCAGAATAAGTTCATATTTGTCATACAGGAGTAAATACTTGTACAAAAGCAGTTCCTTTTTTCACTCACAGGCAAAGATACAAACTAGATCTCAATGACATGTGTCCCGGCTGTGTGGCACAACTGCAGTGCTGACAGATGTGCACGCAAAAAATGTACAGGTGTGCATAACCTCACACACGTGCAAACAAGCCTTAACATCTGCTTCCTTCCACACCCAACATCACAAACTACCTCTTCTCCCTTTGACAGCTACAACATACAAAACCTTAGACTGTTTACATGAAAGACAATGCTTGCCGATGTAGATGAGCACCTCCCACGCAACTACCTCACTCCTAACCTCCCTCTTGGCAGAGCATACCAATTTCCACCTGGATGGTCTTCAACTATGTGCCAAGAGGATATCACGGCAGCTCCATATCCTCTGTGTGACAGTGTAATTCCCTCTGCCCTGCAGCAATGTCTGCAAAACTCAGACAGTTTACATGTTCATGTAGCTACATTGCACTGGGGAAGAGTGATCTGCCAAGTATTCTGTGCATTCATTTGATTTCTGGCTCACACACTTTAACCCTTCCAACGTGTGCTGTCACAGGTGTAACAAAGTCAAAGGGGGAGTTGTGTTTGATCTTTCTTTCAATGCAGCGAAGGGCAACCAAAACCCACCGCTCTTGACTGATTGATTCTTCTGCTTTGTTACATTTTAATATCCAGTGCCAGTCCAGTTGAGTGAAAAGAACATCATTTCAGTGCTCAGCAGCACAGTGATAGCTGAATGGAATGGGGGTACAGGGATGTATCAAGTTCCAGACATTATTTAACCCAGGTATGCAGAAAAAAAAATCTGCTGTAATTGGGTAATATTGTATGTCACACTAGATTACAGTACAAAGGAAAGTAGTAAAATACATTTCAATCACTTAGATTCAACCTTTAATTAAATCTCCTAAAACGTCAGATCACTGACAGTTGAGGTTTCTTTAATCTGTGATAAAATGTAACATGTTATCAATCAAATACAGTAAACTACAGTGAGCCACACCATTGTTATTAAGATCGCAAAACGTTCTGGCTGAGTGCCAGTATATTACGGTAACTATAATACCACCTACACTGCATAGATGAGATAAACTTTATACATGTCCAGGAGCAGACTGCTACATTATTCATTGACTGGGAAGGTCAGACATCAAACTCCCACAAAGCAAGCAACACCTTGACGCCATGATTTCCAAATGAGTCATCCCAACTCAGTGGAGTAACAAACTTGCTAAAAGGGTTCTGGGCTGCCCCCTATCGGGAAAGTAAGCCGTCCCAGAGTATCTGCGCGACTGAAGAGAGCTGACAGGAAACAGAAAGTTTAGTGGTGTGTGTGTGCATGCATGTGTGTGATTGCATGCTGGCGTTGCATTATAAAGTGCCAATCAAGGTTGCCTAGCATGAGTCAAATGATGTCACATGATGTCAAGCAGGACCGCAAGCTATAGTGTGAGTCATGAAACCACTGACCCTTAAATTTGAGGCGTGCATTAAATCTTTAAATGTTTCACAGGGATCCGAGCATGTGTCTTGACTCCAGGTATGGTGCATTGAACATTTGGTCTTTAAAGGATTTAGGGTCAGTTTATTCACACTACCTTTCAATAATAAAGGTGCAAGTGTGCTAAAATGACAGATCACACTTCTCATCTGAGTCTTGACTACATCTCCACAGTGTAATTAATTTTACAGGCCGGTATTTAGTCTTCATATCTTTCAAACATCTACAAAACTGTCAGACTTCGCCACTCTTTCCGAGTGTCTGGCAGATTGTCAGACAGCATTTCCCTATCATGTCTACATTTCTTTTCCTCAACACATTCACAGCCAACTGAATGGCTCTCTGAGTGCTCTGTGAAAACCCTTAATTGCGTTCACAGACAGTGTGAAACCTGACTAAAGGATTTTTATAAATAGGGTGTTACACTCGTTAGAATGAGCTTGAGGCAACTAACAATCAGCTGAAGGAACAGAGGCATATGTTTTTTTCAAACCGATTCTCCACCGTAGACACCAAACACCCCCCACCCCCACCCCAAGCTAAGGCTATCAGACAACTAAAGCTGCAAAAGTAAAATGACCTGGTGACTGGTAAATCTCTTGAGAGAGTTTCTGTCTGGTTTCTGGGCTCATCTATCAATCCTTGAGACTGGATTATATATACTCCACTGTTTCCACAGACCAAAGCATAGACCTGACCTCAGAAACACACAACTCAGTGAATGACAGGTTTGGATTTTAAGTTAGTGGTGTATGGCCGTGCAAGGTTTTACAGATGTTTGTGTGTATATTCCTGAGTAAATGTTACCAAAATAGAACAAAAATTTATATCAAACCATCAAAAAAAGGGATCCATGAAAATCATAATATTAATATAGTAGGGATTTAAGAAGAAAGTTAGTTCCAGACACAAGCAGCTAATAATGTATTTTTTAATCTCCTGAACTTTAAGTCTGGGAGGACCCAGAGAATGGATCCTCTAGTTCACGTTGCCCATCCTCGTCCTCTTAATACAGACTGGCCACATCGCTGTGGTCCTGCCCTCATGCCCTGTAGGTCAGCGGACGCACCGATTACCCGCAAGTCCTTGACACAAGACAAATCTGAGTGCTTTCATCTGTGTTGGTGGGTCACCCCTCAAAGCCTTGTTACAGGATTGGCGCTCGCCAATTAGCACAATTAGCTTTTGGCAAGCCGCCGGGGGTGTCACATGGGACCAGCTTTGCACTGATGGTACCTGACAAGCCCGTAGATCAGTCATGTCTGCCATAGCAGGGGGTAAGATGGCTGCAGGATGGACAGGAAAACAAAGATGCAACTCTTGGATAAAACACATACAAACCCACGCATCTACACAGGTCATTGACACAAGAGTGCTCAGACACAAAAATTAATCAATTAAAAAATAAAATGAAGATACAAGCAGAATGTGAAATTAAGGAACAGGCAGGCGGTTCAAAAAGATCAGAAAACAGTGCAGTCATCACAGTCACGATATTTTGAATAATGCATTTCAGAATATATTCCTTCAGCAAAGTATGATAGCAGGAAATCTTGAAAACAATTTGGTCTTGTGATGACCCTGTGTTGTCTTTCTCTTGCTTTTTTTTATAAACCTACACAGTCATATATCTCAAGCTGTCATTTGTCTTTTTAGGACAGGGAGAGAGTTTGTTTGTGAGGCCTGGTTTCCTTAATGTTTTATCCAGAATGCACTGTTGAGGGGCTCCAATGTCAAAGTCTTTTTGTAAGTGGCTTTATGGGGGAAAATCCAACCCAAGCAAGGGTTCCCTGACTTTTTCAGAAAAAGATTTGTACATGGGTACAGTATAGGAGGAGAACATCTGGAGGTGGTTGTGCCATGAGGGAATGCAGATGCGGAAAACGTGGATGATTTGGACAAAGTGCAGAGAATAATTATATCAGTTTGACTGTGTCTTTTGTATGTGTGTACAGCATGCATGGGAAATCAACTTGGAAAACAACACAACACCAGTAAACTGGTGGAGGCCAGTGCAAATAGCCTATCAGCATTATACATTCACTTGTCCTAGAAGATTCAAATGTCCTGGACAAACTTGGCAAACAAATTTTGCTCAAATATTAGACTACTGATGTTGTCCATAACCAACCCAAAGCATCTGTATTTGAATTTTTCTGCCTTAAAAATATAGGATAATGGAAAACCTGCTGGTGAATGTTATTTAAATGTTTGAGTCATGATCAGGTCGTGCACCAGCTGAACAAAACATTGGCGTTTTAAGAAAACAGCATTAATACAACATCAGGGTGGCACTGGAGATCTATATCTCTCCAAACAACTAATGGGAAATTGTGAAGGTCAAGAACTAAAGGGCAATCATCCTACACAATGATGCACTCCACAAAAAAATCTTGAATTTGCACTCTCAGTTTCAATCTGCAAGAGACAAACCACAAAGAAAAAACACAGTCAAAGTTGCTTTGTGGTTATTAAATAGACTTCAACACCACCAATAAAAAAAAATAGTCCAGTGGAGGACAATCACAGAAGTGAAGGCTGATGATAATAATTAGGTTCATGATAGAGGTTACCCCAAAAATATTTTAATAGAGGAGGGTTAACAGAGGTAGGTAATCAGGGCAGGACAAATGGTGTCTGGTGACCACTGCCCTTCAGAGTCTGAAAAGCGAACACGACTTAATATAAAAAGGAAAAAAGTCTGGAGCTGTCTGTTAATTCCTCATCACTGATGCGGCAGGTTGATTAGTCTGTGTTCCAGTGCGACTACCAAGTACAGCTACAAACTAAAACACAGGTAAGACCCGTGGCCTGGATACAATTGGTGTGTTGATGAGAGTCGCAGACGATGGGCAGACAGATAAGCAGAAAGGGGGTTGTGGGGCGCTGCCGTTCTCATTTGCAGCTTTGTGTTTCCTCGGCCCTCTCGCTTTTCCTCAGCCTCGTCAGAGTAATTTCTGTACCTGGCTAAACTCCATATCTTAGGTGATTTGTATCTCCCACTCAAAACAAGAAGTCAGGAAGTGTCTTGTCTGTCATTATCACAATTCAACCAGTACTGTGGTTTTCCTCTTCACATCAAATCTATTTTTTATGGTTTCCTTCCCAGGAATCTTGTGCAAGTTTAGTTTTTTAAACCTTTCCAGCTGAAGACAGTAAAGGAGCGGGAGACTACAGCATCTGTGTGTGTGTGTGTGTGTGTGTGTGTGTGTGTGTGTGTGTGTGTGTGTGTGTGTGTGTGTGTGAGAGA
>OMLP01000815.1:2181-18065 GCA_900302685.1 Spondyliosoma cantharus | reverse complement strand
ACCCGGCTCCCCAATTAAATGCACACAAACACAGGCATGCACACATTCTGTAAAACCCTCCGCCTCCCCGCATATAGGTACCTGCACGTAAACACCCGCAAATACACAATAAAGCACCCACTTTACACATCTCACACACACACATGCGCACACTCTCACACACCCTTACCTCAACTCCAACAAGATGACAGCACTTTAAAAATGGCTGGCTAAAAATAACTGCCACTAACTTGGTCTTAAGTCTTAGCATCTGTGCCAGGTTTAAAAATAAAGAGCAGTGTCAAGAAACCAAGCTGGACCCATTTGTCTTTCTGTCACTCTGTCTATCCAGCTTTGCCTCCTCCGTTATCCCGTAGCCTACTTTACTATTCGGACACAGGAGCATCAGAAACACGGCCGAGACTTGAGGGCGAAATATCTCCCAGAAATGCCAATTTGAATAACCCAATTGAGACGTGGATGGTTGGAAAGCTGCAGAGAGGTCAAAGAGACGTGCCATGTGTTTTTTATTTTTTAAAAGGTTGGCATATAGAAGAGGAGCCCATGAAATATGAGAGGAGAAAGCAAAGCTCGAAGGCAGCGGGAAGGAGAAAGAGAGAGTGGTGGACATGTTAGTGAGCCACAATCCATCAGGCACATGCATCATGCCCAGGCCAGAGTCGCGGGGATCAATTCAGCCTTGGGCCTCGGAGTGTGTCGAGTTCAAAGCCTGGCCCTGGTATGTGGAGGACTGGATTAAGAGGCAGTATTTATGAGGTCCAGCGTGAATGTTTGTCTTGGTGGGTGATGGATAGCAAACTCATCACACCTCCGCCACCTGTCTCCCACAATGAACAAAAGCTCTGGAGGGGAGCTCACTACAAGAGCTATGGGCCTGGTGCACAGTGTACAACACACACACACACACACACACACAGCAGAGTGTACACTGCAGGGTCTTGTGTACATGTACAAATCCTATGCTCTTGCTAAAATACTTGTACATCTTTACAGATTTATCAGAAACACTGTACATCAGTGCAGAGTGTACAAATCATCCTCTCCGAAATTACACATATACAAAACTAAGTTATTTTGCCTCGTACATTTTCAATGGAAACAGAAATGATGTCCAGATTTTCTTCAGTGGAAAAGTTTCTTTTAATGATTGAAGTGCAACATTTATGTACTGTACAGGATATGTGGAAGGGCGGTCGGGGCGGATGGTGCACTTACAGAGCGCAGGACTTTGACTCAATCATCATTTCAAACGGATTTCAGTCAGAGCATCAAAATGGAACTTCAACAACAACATAATACAACTTACTTATTTTGCTGCTTTTAGTTTAGGGAATATTTGTACAAATCCCGTCACATCCTTTAAGTCACTGCTGACTTTTTAATTAACCAAAAACATGATCTCTCCCCAGCCATAAGCGCTGTCATCACAGTTTGCACGCTATGAACATGACTTTTTGCAGATTTGCATGTGTTGAGTGTTATATGGCAGATATTTTATTACAATGCTTGCTCGTGTTGATTAAAAGAAAATGATTATGTTAATGGTGGCATATATTTAAGAAAAATGTATTTCCTTTTGCACATTAGAAATATACAAGCTTCTATGATACAAGCTTCTAATTTCAAACAAAATACTTAATATAACATCATGCAGCATTATAAACAGGTATTTGCATATTTAAAGCATTTAATAGCAGATAGACAGAATAAAGCGAATATTTAATTTATTCTGTGCCTCTATGTCGATCTTGTCCCTGTTGATCACATAGGCGTCAGGTGATTTGGCCCATTTGAAGCTCTGTGAGTTTTCTTATGTTGATTTTAAAATTCACATATCAAAGTGCTGTTGGCCAGACCTCTTTTATAGATAAATTCAATGCATTGCTAGGATTGATGTGAATAAATCTACCTTGAAGCGACAACCCTACACTGTTTATTCTGTGGTTGCTGTCCTTTTAAAGATCTCAGGATCTACACACTTTCTCAACTGAGGACTGAAAATGAAATCTCACATTACAGTATGTATTCATAACATGATAAATGAAATTACACATATCATGAGTGATGATCGTGTCCATATTGCTGACCCCTAATTCAGCCTAACCTGATGTCACAACATCAGGCCTCCACTCAACGATTATCATGGCCAAAAGAATTCACGATACCGATATCATCGCACCCATCTACCCACTCTACTAATAGCCTGTGTTACAGCAGCTTCCTCTGTTTCCATTTTTATGGCGGGTGGCAACCAGTGTTATGGCCCATGTCCACATAACAATTTGTTTTCCTGAGCACCAGCGTCACTTCAGTTGTTACCAGTGAGGACAGAACAGCATGTGGCCCCTGGAGGATAAGCACTGCACCCATGGTCCTTTTTTTCTACAGATGCTCCCAGAGCTCCCGGCTGAAAATCTGTTAAGGTTTCCAAAAAGGCGCTTGTGTCATCACTATCGCTCTTTTTCAGACAACCAATCATATTTTATAAGGAGCAGGACTTGTCACCCATCACCCTGGTAACCAATGGAGGGGAAGCTTCTTCTGGCCTATCATAACAGAGACAGTAAAGTGGAAGTGCAACACCAAATGTTGCTCGTGAGTGTTGTGCTTTTATTACGCTATGCATTGTAAGCTTGTTGTTACCTGTGTAGTCAGCCCTCTGTTACTATTGCGTTAGCTTTAATAATAGCTTGATAAAGCTTTAACCCTGCGCTCCTGAGTGCACCTCCAGGGCTTCTTTGCTAGAAAGAAACATAATGGTGTCACAATACTACATCCTTGCACCAAGGCCAAACAGTCCCCTTTTAATTCAGTCAAGCTTAATCCAGTGTCAAAGTTGATTGTTTGTCGGTTGAATATAAGTAAGAAGTGTATTTCTCGGTCTAATGACACCAAAGCTTTGTGGACTAGTGTTAAGAAGCAAAATTAAGAAGCATTACATACCTCTCATGAATTTCAGCATAATAGATCAAGCAAACTTTGCATGCAGGGTCTGTCATTCTTAATAAACAGATAAACAATCTTAAATCTGAGGGTCAAGTAAAGAGTTGATGGACTCTATTCAAAAGGTTGCAGGTCAAGTTCTGTTTTGTCTTAGGGAGGCGTTTTCTAAACTGTCACAAATTGTACTACAGGCAGAAAGCAGAAGTGCTTCTCTCGTGACTTAGTCAGATTTAAACTGTCAAATAAAGCTTTTACACCAGTTCCTCCACTACAGTACCTGTGCAGTGCAGCACAGTAATATAACATGTCACTTTGACAGGTGCTGAGTGAATTAAAAACATCCTCTCTACTGAGAATCCCGTCTGAGAGGGAAACCCCCGCCAGATGTACTACAACCTCACTTTGCACGCATGATCAAACACCTACATCTGGGTGCTGAGGGCTTTTCTGCTCTTCCCTGCAGATGCTAAATGATATCGTTAACATTTTAATGCAAGAGACATTTACACGCGGGCTTGCGCAATTACACCTCTGATTCAGTGGAATCCAGACAGACACAGTGTGATCGGTAATTAGATTTTACATTGGGTGAAACGCAGCGCACACACACGCACACACACGGCAGTCGCCAAAGCTTGCTCCTAATTAGAGAGCTAGACAGGCTCGAGGAGGTAGGGTACAGTAGAGTAGCCCTCATTATACAGCTAGGATGTATGAACTAGGGGGATATCTATTATGATCACACATCAGGGTATCCATTACCCCAAATTAGCGGCCCTTTCAACTGGAATCACACACAGAGTTCAGAACGTAACCCAACAAACCCTCTTATAACTCTCACAAGTGAGCAAGAGTTAAGTGGGTTTGTAAACTTAATTTAGCCCATTAGATATTCATATCATAGTACGACTCCACGAGATGATCTATCACTTCCCTATGTGTTTTCATGGGGTAATTTAATTTCACGAGCTGTGATACAGCTTCTACAGCCAAACCCTAATTGGTAATTAGTAAACAGACTAATGGCTGTGAGCGCGGCGTACGGCTGGTCAGGTTTCACCCCCGTGGCCACCGGGAGGCCGCTGATCTTTGGACACGGACTTGAGAATCGCCTTGCAGCTCCGACAAATGGGGCTCTCATCAGTGCACTGCCTCCATCGCCTTCATGTAGATTTATTGCCATGCAAAAACCCGGTTCCCCCGCTCTCTCCTCACAGCCAAGTTCAATTTATCTATCCACCCCAGGGTCCCCGTAGCATTTTCATCCAGTGTTTCAGGTTGCTAATAATGTGGGGTCATGTAAAATTGGCAGGCTAACTGATGTTGGCAGCTATTTACTGTACTGCGAGCTACACTGGGCTAGATGCTTTGGAGGAGCTTCCTTATATCAAAGTGGATCTGCATTTAGCCCAAGAAATGTCACAGCTAATTGAGATCTGAATTTGATTGTGCGATCCCCGACCTCAGCATAAGTGTTCATTTATTGAAGACGTAGGAAATAAGTCCTTTTAAGTCGCGACCATCAGGTTAAGGCATGTGCACGTCTACAAATCACGGCAGCGTTCGCGGGGACTGAGCGAGAAGCCTCGTCTCGTTATATCTTTGCGATGAGAATTTGAATGGGCCGGTTTTGCCCGCTGTGGTTTTGCCCAGAGGCAGCTTTCAGGGAGAGATATTTAATATGTTTCCTCGCCAGTACTGATGACTGAATTTATAGATTCTACTTTGATAGGCACAGGATATAGCAGCAGCTGCATAAAGTCTTAAATAGAATGCAAGAGATAAATATGCCTGTTGGCTGTTGAACATGTCAGATTTAACGCTTCTTTTAATATCTGTAATATGACAGAAAAGTAATCTAATGAGTTGCTTTCTGCTTCCTTTTAACTTGCAATGATGAGTCAATTGCAATGATTTCCGTCATTAAATCCATTAAAATGTGACATTTAGTGAACATTCTGCTGGTTTGTATCTATTTTCCTCAGTTTCTGAGTTCATTAAGCTGATAAAAGTACAGTGGAAGGATCTTATTGCAATGTGGAAGAGAACCCTGAAGGCAGTGAGCTGCTTGGTTGCCATTTGGCCACTTATCACCTATGGACTCGCTGATGTAACAGGATGTGATTAGCTCCTAATCAAGTACTTCTGGGTCAGCTCAGTTTGTGACAAGAGCCAAAATCCCAGTTCTACATCCTGAATCATTCACTATATAGTCCACTGTTTCCTGAGTCTGCCATTTTGTGTTGGTGTTAGATTTATTTATTGCTACAGTGGAAAAAAATTAACCCCCAAAAATGAAGGAAAGAAAGTGCCAACAACCACGGTGAATTCTGACTGATCTGAATATTGTCTAAAGCCACCAGATGACACACACCATATAGTTTTCTACCCACATATAGTAGGGAGTGAATGGGTGAACGTTTTCGGACGTAGCCCCTGACACCCATTAAGGAGGTTACCATAGAGACAGGCCAGTTGAGCATGTGATAGGCCTAACTCTGAAACAGCAAGAATTGTCTGGAATCCAATCGCTGTGCTCGCTTCCATCTACAAGGTCATTCATTCACTCTGACAACGCCTGCTCAGCCGATGAACACCTCATTTTCATGATAATCAACAAAACAGCCAACCGCAGAGGACAAAGTCACATCGCAGGGCTCCTGTACAGTGACGGAGAAATCAAATAAAACGACAAAACAGCGAGTGATAAAAGCCCCATGATTGTAGCGCAAATGTCGAGCACAAAAAGTGTAATGTCTGCACTCAACGCCGTCTTCTGCCTAATCCCTATCTGTTGTTTGCCACGGGCCTCCTCAATAATCCCTTATGCAATAAACGGACACAATCTTGCATGGCAGTTGATCTAATGTCAGAGCTAGATGATTATGATTAATGAGGATTCCTTATTGTTCCTTTATGAGTTTCAGCACAAGCTGGGCTGAGGGAGATACCATTTTATATGGAGTCAATGTCAATAAACGGTACAGACTGAGGGTCGCTCCAGCACTGAGAAAGCGACAACACAGAAACAAAAATCCATTTCGAAGCCTTATTTTATCACCCACGGCCAGAAGGGAAAATCCATTTTGGGGACACACCATATCATATCCCAGACCCGCGACGCGGTTAAATGTATTCATACCTGTAAATCCCCATTTCCCCAATTTTTTTTGTGCAATGTGAATTCAGCTGTTTCTTGACCGTTTGATAGAAAATTCAGCCAACCGCGGGCTTGATTTTGTCTCAATACGTGAACAATCTCCATCTTGTCGCCCCGATGTGTTTTCTATACGGACATGTTTCCATTTTCTTTCCTTCTCCCTCTCCCTTTTTCTTCCCCTGTTTTCGTACACACCCAGGCAGCCATAATCCCTCCCTGTAGAAGGGACTCTGGCCAATAAGTGAATGCAATAAACTGTATCAATTTTCTGCCATTGATTATAGATACACTATGTGAGCACACAAGCACGGTGTCAGACGCATGCATGTGTGCAATGGTGCACACATGCACTCAGGGTGCAAGGGAAAAAAAAAAAAAAACACAGATAAGACGCACAACCAAATCTGGGTGTTTGAATACTGTTTGAATGGAGAATGAGACTTTCGGCTATTTGAATGGAAAATTTAATTCACTTTTTTTTGTGCATGTGTGCGCTTGTGAGCTGCTTTTGCATTTCCTGAAAAATGTGACCTCTGAGTAATGTGCCTCATTAAAAACATAACACTTTTAATTTTTTTTTTTAATCATTAACATGGACAATCTTTAACATTGTTATTATATCATTATTTTCTCTCTAAACATCACATTTAAAGACAAATAACATGAAGATGTGTCCAAAATTGGATGTAGAGATGTTTGAAAAACATTCAGACGAATATCGAATATTTTACATCAAATATGCTCAAAATGAAAATATGGATTACTGACTCTAAAATATGTGTATAAACTGATCATTTGAAGGAATTATATTAATTTTAGCCACTTTGAACTTGGAGAATATGCTCCCTGTGGGGGAGGGGGAAGGGGTTAAACCAAATGTCCATTATATCAAATACGTCACTTATTACTAAGGGCCACAGTGGAACATGGTTGTGACAGAACAATTGTCGTTTGGCATCAAATAAAAAACAGAAACAAAATGCATTAATTGGATGCAAATTTAAAACAATTAAAACTTGCACCTATTAAATCACATCCAACCAGTAAAACCTGGCCAGTTAATGAAACACGGGCCCAAACAAACATCATTCATCCGTTTTTATTTCAGGATGTATATCTGAAGGCCAGAGATGTGTCTGGCGGGTTGTGGGAGAGCTTGACGGATTTAAAACGCAATTCATGCCTCGCCCGTCTCTCTCCCTCTATCAGGGGTGTCAGCCTTTTGACAACCATATAAAATCCATTTCATGTGGGTCACAGGTGACCTCCATCCTCCCTCCCCTGTCACTTAGCTGTCTAACAGTAATTTGCCTTCTGCAGTAAGTAATGAGCACTAATATTTTCTTTTTTAATAAAAAAGAAGAAAGACGTTAAACTTACCATTCAAGATGCTCTGGAAAAAGATAAAAGCCAATATCCACATGCCCTGCTCCGTTCAATCCCCCCAAGCTATGCTTTCTCTTCTTCCTCCGACCGGTGCCTCCCTGGGTCTCTCTTCTGTGCGCTTGGGCTAAGGTTAAACATTTGCCACAGTCTTGAAGCAAGCCGGTCCAAGTCTCTACTTTTAATATCTCCTTCCTACTTTTTTGCCGTTACACTCTGATTTGTTTGCCTCCTGAGCCCTCTCTCTGCGCTTGGAACATAAATGAGCCTCTGTGATTGTCTTGGGGAGAGCTGTGCTCAGACTCTCCTCCTCTGCTCCGCGTCTTGCTGCTTCTCCCTGTTATTCAAAAGGATGCTGAAGGGGTGAAACCCAGGTGTGTGTGGTGCTGAGTCAGAGCCGGGTACGAGCGGATCCAGGAACCAAAAGATGAATGCAAAAAGAAAAAGAGAAAAGAAATGAAAGGAAAAAAAACCCTGGCTGTCTAAATCTTAAAAAGAAAAAAATGTCAGAAGCTCCGATTTCCCTAAATAAAAGGCTGACTGACGGATCATCCTTGGGGAGGTGGGAAATAAATACAAAAATTATAAAATTAAAATAACTAAAAGAGCAAAGAAGCAAACATGGGGGAGAGGGCGGCAGAATAAGAATGAAAAGCAGGTTTGTTTCTGAGACTCCAAAGTCAGATCATCTTCATCGCCTCTGTGCGTCCAGCAAGAGGCGAGTAAGCGCATCTTCCCCGCTGCCGCTCTCTAAACGCACCACACTGACTCTCTGAGCATTACACGGAATAACCCTCTCCCTGCCCCTGCAGACGCTTTAATTCCTCATTGCCTTAAAGGAGCAGAGGCGGCTGCCGGTCGGTCCTGAGGGCAAGGTACTACTGGAGGTGAGAGTGTGAGAGAACACGGCGAGTGGGAGCATTTGCATTAAGGAAATGAGCTGCACCTGACGCACCGAGGTACCTAGGATAACATTTTTACGCACGGAGATGTGCCGGCTCAAACGGAAAGCGCTGTCTGCTGGTGTGCAGGTGCACTCAGTACACAGCATTATATAGCAGATCTGGCTTAAATGAAGCCAATAGGGTGTTTCTTTTATGGGAAAGAACAGAGGAGAGTTCAGTGTGGGGAATGGGGAAGCTACAAGGGCATCCAATGACGCGCATTTTCTGCTCATTTAAATGCGTGAATGGCGATTGTTTCTGTTTTGATTGTTTAATTGAATCACACTTTAAATTGATTAACGTGGTTTAACAATTGTGTTAAAGGAGGATAGAAAGAAAAGGCAACGTTTTGTCAGTATGCTCAGAAAATACAGGGTTAAACTAAAGCATCCCCCCACCCCAAAGGCGCACACACATACACACTCCATACCGCCTCCCTCAACCCCATAATCCACCCACCACCACCACCACTCCATTTTAATGCCTGCCTTGAAGTCAAGGGTGTAGCTGTAGTAGGCAGAGGGAGCCTGTGGGCCTGTCCACAGAGCCGGGTTACACTGGACGTGATATAACCAGCAGGGCAGTCTGCGTCTCATTCTCTATTCCACATGACAGAATAGACTGAGAGTAAAATCCTGTTTATTTACCCCAGGATACTCATTTTCTGTGTTTATATCTGGGCTGAGGGGAGGATCTTTACAATTCTGAATGTGCAGGAAAATAATAGGAAAAACAACACATGGTCTGCCCTCATGTCAATCACACATAGATGCTCAGTTCAGACGTCTGTGTCTGGGTGTGTGTTTGTCTAAAGCAGCTGATTAGTCTAATCTGTGTTGATTTGGTGAGCCACGACTGTATACTCCTTCCTGGCTCTGAGCGAAGGTGTTTTTGCTCAGCCCATGTTCCTGTTGAGCAGTCTTGCTGTTTGTCTACAGTGTCTGTCCACGTGTCTGCCTGTCTCTCCTCCAGCCTTCACTCCAGTGCAGCAGACAAACACGAACACTTGCTCTGCATTTGCTGATGTCTGTACCAGAACACAGTGTTCCAGCTCCCCTTAAAATGGTATACCTCCTTCCTCTTCATGTGCCTGTTTGATGTATTAAACAAACGGCCCCAAATTCAATTGTTCTCCTCTCATCATGGATGCCCTTTGCTTGAACTGCTGTTACACCAGAATGTATGTTTAATTGAGTAAGAGGGGTTGTTTTTTTTCTCCTTAAGCCGCAAGATAAACCCAAACAAGTTGAAGTATCTGTAGCGCTGAGGAGAAAACATGGGTGAATCAGGGCAGTGGGTCAGAGATCCTGCCTGTCAGTTAGAGTGGATTAGGAGCGCCATGCTTGTGTTTCAGCTCCGGATTCTTGGCATGGACGGGCAAGTAAGTTCATTAGCGGCAACAGACTGTGTGATATGATCGTTTAAGAGGGAGGATGCAATAACAGCCTGGCTTCAAATTTTATCAGACCTTTGTTTGTGCTCATGGGATGCATCATTCTGCCTCACTGCACTGCCCTGAAACTCTTATATGAGTATATAACATTCACAAAGTTCAGTGGGGAAAGAGAAAGAAAGAAAAGTCCCACGCCCTTTTTCTTTTTTGGTTAATTGTTTAATCTCTAACTCTGAAGTGAGGACAATTTATAATGAATATTTGAATGTTTTTTACAACTGCTTCCTCAAAAAAAAAAAAAAAAAGATTTAAAGGAGACCTATTGTGCTTTTTCCCCCTTACTTTCAGTGTTATATGTTTCTGTGCATTTAAAAGGTCTTGAAAATTAAAAAGGTCAAAGTCTGCACCAACGGAAGCTCCTCTCTCCCACAAAAAACACTCCTCCTGAAACGCCTCGCTAGTACTCCCACGTTTAATGCTGTGACATGGTGACATCACGCGACGTTACCATGTCACACATTTGCAGAATTTATGTCTAGCAGCTAGTTTGGCGTGTAAGAATTAATTATTGTTAGCGGTGCTCTACTCAGGCATGTGTGAGCTGACCAATCAGAGGATACTGGGTATTCGGGGTGGGGGGGGGACACGAGATAAAACAGAGCGTTTCAGACAGAGGGGGAATACAGAGCTGCAGCACTGGACGGTATGAGAAAACTGATGTATTTTTTGAGCATTAAAGAATTTAAACCTATTCTAGTTGTAATAAAAATAAAATAATAAACCTGAAAAGGAGCATAATACTCTACTGTGATACAAAGCGCCTTGCTCAATGGCACCTGTACATGTTAAATTTACATTCCGTGTAAAGTTCAAGGACTACATGTGAGTGTATGGCGTCTAAGGAAAAGCCTATTCATGCCCTACAGGTAACCAGCACCACATGTAGCTTTACTTGGCTCAGCCTTCAGCAATTTTAAATTGTAGAAGATCTTCTTTTTTTTTGTCACTGAAAGTGACATTAACAGCCAGCAAAGACAAACAAAACTCAAAGAGGGAGGGAAAAAAAGATCTGGCTGTGGGCTCAAGGGATTGGGAGAGGGGATCCATGGAATTAGAGGGTGCCATCTGACATTTTAGGGGAAATGAGGCATTGCTATAATCTAGCTAAGCAAACAGGATTTTATGAGAAGCCGAAATTAAAAAAAATGTAAAAATAAAGGAAATGGCTTAAGTTGAGAAATGCAAATGAAAAAGGTTATATTTGTTTGCGTGGGATGTGAAAATCAACATGAATGGAACAGTCAAGCAGGAAATGATGACTTTTCACTACAGGTCTGGGTAACTTTGGCAGGTGGGCCACGTATCGTGTGTACAGTATATACACCCTCCCACCACTGTACACACACTCCATACGTGGAAGTTTCCCAGTATAAGCACAGTTTCACAATGTGTGTTTGACAGCAAACAAACACAGAGTAACATCAACACTGACCAGGTGACCTTACAACGACCACATGACAGCAGGTGTGTAGGGTCACATCATGCTATAATAAGTGATATTAAAGGTTGAGAAAAATCATTAGAATTGTTCCTTAGTAAGTACAGCACTGCATGTATGACTCATATTTGATCCATATATGGTGTCTAATATCTGGTTGGTGGGGATTAATTGCACTTTCACCTTAAAAACTGTAATTAAAAAATAATTGCCTCCCTCTCTGCCTCCAAAAATATCTACGAGGACACAGTAAATAACAAGAGCAGAAACCATGTAGCTCCGTTGTACTTCCAGGGACAGAAAGATCACATTTAGCTGACCGCGCTGATGCACACAGATCAAATGTTTCTGTTGGGGACACACAGGGACTCCCATCCTTATGGAGAACAGGTGCTAGTGTTTATCACTCGGACAGCTGTACAACTGAACAGGCTACTTGTGATGTGAAAGACAATACCTTGATTTTCACTCTGAAGACAAGAGCCTTGACCTTGTGACCAGCAGGCTGAGGTATTCAGCGGTATAACCCCTAACAGATGATGTTCAGGCACGTAGAGGAGGCTGGCACACCAATGTTTAGGTCCTTATAGGACTAATGTAAATTATTTTTACTTTTATAGTAAAGTAAAATTGGAGCACATGGAGCTTTTTACTCACTGTATCATTATATTCATCTGTTCAGAGGAACACTTACAATAAAGTACAGTGCAGTCGGTTTGCAGCTTTGCCATGTAACTTATAAGCAAACTTAAGATTTAAAGGGGCATTGCACCCTCAAATCAAAAATATATGCGTGCTATTCATCAATCCAGATTGTTTCAGTGTGAGTTGCAGAGTTTAGGAGATATGAGCCGTAGAGATGTCTGCTTTCTCTCCAATATAATGGAACTAGATAGGACCCGGCTTGTGGTGCCCAAAGCTAAAAAACAAAAACATTTGAAAAACAGAACAACGTCTCTTTCCAGAAATCATGACCAGTAACTTAAGATAATCCACAGACCTTGTTGTAAGTAGTTTCATTTAGGCACTAATTACTTTCTACTGATCTACACCCTATCAGGAGATCAAGGAAGCGTCCACCTACTCATGGACCAGAGGCTCGTTATGTAAACATAAATGGTGTCCTCCTTGGATGAGCTGTAACGTTAGCTAGCAAATGTAGCTTCTACCACTTTTACAACGGAATTTGTGTATATGCAAGCTTTTAAATGCTAAAAACTGAAAATAAGCATTCTACTTTTTCCACATTGTTGTCTTTTCACTGTTGAGAGTTCACGTTATTGCATCTCGCCTAATTTAATAGCATGTTCAATTGATGCACATCCACAGTGAAGACAAAAGCCAGATGTTAGTGGGTTTTTTGCCCTGCATGAAAGGGGTATTAGTTAGCTGGCCTCTTGTCTGTAAGTTGATGCACGATTCCTTCTGCATGGTGATACGGTTGGCAGGTGTAGTTTTATTGAAAGAAAATAGTTCCTACATGAAACCGATCACAACAAGGTTTGTGGACTATCTTGAGTAACCAGGTCATGATTTCTCAACAGTGCTATTGAGTGCCAGATATCCGAGAGAGGACAGACACCTCTACGATCAACTCACGCCAAAACAAACTAGATCGATAAATAGTCCTGTGTGTAAGAGGAAAAATATGTATGTTTGATAGCTTGGTCCAATATATCCTTGTGACAACAGGTCATACCTAACACATTCATAGGTGGATGTAAATATTTAGATATAACACTTTATATAAGCATACAACTACACTGTCCAAGTAACATAATTCAGTTTGTCCACAGCCATGGTTTGAATATGAGTGGAGTGGATGTTTGTTGGGGTCTGAGTTGACTGTGTGGGTAGGGGGGAGGAGAAGGGTGTAGTTCATTTTACCCCCCCAGCATGATGCCTAAACAGTGGTAAGTGAATGTGACAATGAGGCCGCTGGGCTGCTGCAGACAGTCTTGGCCTTACTGTGTGGCCATGCATGCGTGTCTGTCTGTGTGGGTGTGTTTGCATGTGGCACCATGTCTGTGTGTGGATACAAGGAGGAAGGAAGTGAAGCACATATGAGACGATTCATGAACACTGCTCAGCCAAGGTCGTGACTCCTCTGACTATTACACTCACATTGGCACAGGCGTTCTGGTGCTCTTTATTTTTCTGCCAACTTCATCATGGATGATTTGAAATAAGACGCCAGATATTAGTAGTAGCGGTCACAGGAAGTGTATTTTTCTTATTTATCCAACACAGTGATATAAGAACTGTATTGTATGTCTCTCAGTTGTTGAACTGTTCTGTGTGAGGGCTGCTGATATGTGCAGGTTAATTTACTCAATATCTAAAATATCAAGAGGGATGTCTATTGAAGCGAATCTGAGGAGAGGAAAATGACAAGCTATGAAGATTGCAGGCTATAGTTGAACCGGCAAAGTTGCGGTTATAGGACATGTGCAGTAACCTTTCTCTTCTAATAGATGTTTTTCCATCATCAAACAATATACATCGTCATATCACACAGGCCTATAGGAAACTACTCTCTGTGTTCACTTTCAGTCAGACTCAAAAATAAAAAAAAAATTTTGTTGAGATTATTCTTTCACTTCATTGCCGGCAACAGATCCATGCCCAAATCTTAAATAGTGAGAGCATGTCCTAGGTTAATCAATATACTTTAAAAGTAATTTTCAGCTGTTCCTGGGCATTACCGTATATTAAACATCAGAGAAAATGCTTAAAGCCACCATGCAGCTTCACTATGCACTCTATCATGTGCTGTCCTCTACCAAGCTAATAAATTGAAATCAGATAGGTAACAACACACAGTGTGCTTCAGTGGTCATACTAATTACATCACAAGCTAAATCAAATCAAGTGCCTCTTGTGATTTATTGAAACATATTCCACTACTGCCATGGTCGAGTCTGCATGTCATCCCATTAATTACCATTGTCGTTGCAAAATATTAACAACAATAGGAAGGTAGAACACATTTTTCCTCTCTTGTCTCTTCTTCTAAGCAACACCTTCATCTTTTCACACACACACACACACACACACAGAGCGCCGCCCCCCCCGTCCCCCGTCCCTCTGGCCGACCCTGTCCCTGGCGTGTGTGCAGACAGGCTGGGTAATCCCTCAGGATGGGGCCTCTTGTTTTGACAACTCCTGTGAAGCCCAGTGTCTCTTACAACAAAACACAGACTGGCCTATCATCAGCAAAATGTCAGCCCTCGGCTCACTCCTTCGTCACCCAGAGGAGGATCAGGTTGCCTTTACACTATGCAACCCATTAACTCAGAATAGAAACATTCTCAGCAACGGTATAATGATCCCCTTTGTTTGCTGGGACAATGACATTGATAAGAGACAAGCCGCACTCGTGGCTCCGGACAGAAGTGTGTATAAAGTTACATGTTACCAGGGCTGGAGTGATGTGGCTTCGAAACTTAGTTCTGGGTGGTGTACTCTTACCTTCTACTGGTCCCAGTGGGATGAAAAGACACCTGCAGGTCAATCAGCATCAGGACACATGCACACTCTTTAAATTAGGACTCGAAACCGAAGTTTAAATGTCAAAGGTGCTACTGATGAAATATCAAGAGGAGATGCGTCTCTGTGGAGGTCAGTGGAAAGAACAAAGGGTTAGAGGGTGGATTACCTTCTCTGGAGGGCCACCAACATTGGACACACTCTCTAGTATTAGCACAAATAAAAGATTTAGATATTGGCTTTATGATTTGACGTCATGTATCACAGAAATGCAATATCTTAAATTGGGATACTTTTTTTTTTTTTTGGGACTCAATTCATCACCAGAGGGAAATAGTTTATTTGTCTCTTTGTGAAATAATTTGTTCTTTTGATGAAAGTTAGACGAAGAGATAGTTACCAATTTCATACCACGTGGTGAAGCTGCCGGCAGCAGCCACTTAGCTTAGCATATTGCAAACTCTAGAAACAGGGTTAGCTTGGCTCTGTACAAATTAAACACACCTACCATAAGCTCTAAAAATCATCGTTTGTGTGGATTAAAGAAATAAAATAATATTTTGAGTAGTTAGCTCTGGAGGTTTTGATGAGCTGATTTTTATTACCTCTGGAGAGAGCCATGCTAGCTGTTTGCTCCTGTTTTCAAGCTTCATCAGAATCAGAATCAGAATCAAATTTATTGCCAGGTAGGTTTTTGAAACAAACGAAGAATTTGTCATGGTGCGATGGTGCTTAAAATATACAATCACACCAAAAAATAAAAAGATAAATATATAAATCACACAAGAGTAAGTACTTTTTTAAAAAGTATAGATAAATAAAGATAAGAAAGATAAGAAAAGATAGGAAGACTGTACAGAAGACGGGAGTGCATTAATGTGGTGCATATATATATGTCTAGGGTGGGTATAGGAGTCAATATCAGTGGGGGATCCAGGCCTTGTTAATGAGGCCAGCTGCAGATGGGGAAAAAACTGTTTTTATGACGAGAGGTTTTGGTCCTGATGGACCGTAGCCTCCTGCCAGAGGGGAGTGGTTCAAAGAGTTTGTGGCCGGGGTGGGAGAGGTCAGCCA
>OMLP01000812.1:51690-72203 GCA_900302685.1 Spondyliosoma cantharus | reverse complement strand
TGGTGGAAAAACCGGGAACTCAGAATTCCACCATAAGGCTTGAATATGAGCCAACACTAAACAATACAACAGACTGAAGGATTTCACAACACGAGCCTGACAGTAAACAAAGAGGATTCTTTCATTCACTCTGCTTGCTGATCACAACCAACTTGAAGCAATTTTATATCACAGAGGTTGTAAAACAGGACTGAATGTGGTTTGTGCTACACAATAGCGAGGCATCTTTTTTTAAACTTTTGTTGATTGTTTTGACGCAGGATGAGACTGTGGCACGAAAACATTCCTGTGAGTTAATGTAACACCAACGATGGAAGGACAACAGCATAACGTATCCACCCCATGCTGTCTTCTAGTTTGGTTAGATGAGTGTCAGCCACTCAAATCAATCCTTAACCTCCACATCCACACTTGTTACTTCCCCTTCTGACGTCCTCGGCCATCTTGAAGTCATAAAAAAGAGAAACTCATGTTGCCTCCTGGAGGTGTACACGCTGATTCTTTCATCCTTTGTCCCATTTCAAACCTTTGGTTTCCCATCTAAGCCATGGAAACTAATAAATGTTTACAAGCATTTATTTGATCTGAGATATTTCATCATTGGAAAGTGAAGGCTGTTCATGCAAATAATTACTCAAAAAGCCGTAAAATGAAAGATAGTAACAAACATCAACAAACCAAACCAATTCCAACGTCGTTTTGGACCAAATTCATCATCACCTAAACTTCCACCACAAATTGAACCAATGCAGCTTTTCACGCAAACAAGTGGATGGATCATAACACAAGCTGGGTGGCCAACGAGCACTCCTCACTCCATGGATAAAGCTCTGGCTGAGACCTCGCGTGTGATTTGGTGCCGACTGATCCGCATTGGCAAGAGGCTTCTGATAAAATCTCAGGTTCATGTTTTCACCGACTCCTTTGTAACTATCTCATGCTGCCGTCTACAACGTTGCATGCAGGGGGAACATTTCAGATCAGGTCCGAGGGGAGCTGGTGCATAGTGGTTTTTAATCAAATACACACTCTACTGCAGAGATAGCCATCTGCTATTAGCATATAGCACGGTACATGGTAGAATCAAAGGGTCTTGTGAATGAATAGAGGGATGTGAAACTGAGACTGTGGCCGACCATGAGGGGTTCCCATCCTTTCTGATGCATTCCCCTTGTGCACCCACTGAGTTATGTGACATAACGCACACACATAGAAAACACCATGCTGCCCTGTAGCAAGTTATAGCCATGTATCTTGCGAGAAAACACACTCCGAACAATGTAACAAAGGCTGTTGATTTTTCTGCATGATTAAGCATGCTTCTTTAGGCTGCATGCTATCTGATAGAGCAGCACAGCTGGGCTATATTTACTCTGTATTTCATCCCAAATGAAAGCACAAGAGAGCCTGGTAGACTATAAACCAGGGACATTCATCAGACTCTTTAGATGTGGCTTCTACAGTGACATCCAATACATCTGAAGTAGTATGTACTGTAGTTGTGGTTAGAGAGCATCTGCAAACACACAGATGCACTGTGGCTGAAGCAGGTGGGATAATGTGTGGATACATACAGGGGTGTGTGCTAATGCAAGTCCATGTGTGTCTATGCATTATCATAGGTGTTATATATTGATCACTCCACCAAAACCATGCGGAAAACAACAGCAGATTACCGAAACACTGATGGTGTCGATGGCCTGCCAAGAAGAAACGGTGACATTTTCAGTTTTGAAGTTTGGGGAAAGGAAGACGTGTTTCTAACACACACCATAGACCATGATCACAGAGCGGCCATGTTCATCTGACTTCCCGGTCTGAGTGGGGAGCTCAAATGCTGGGATAACGTTAAGCTGCGGTGTTCCAGGTTACAAGTAAGGAATCTGGCAAATGATCATCATTTCACTCATTCCTGATTGATCAGCAACTCAGAAGATGATGGATGTTGACAATTTAAAGTATGTGTGGCCATATGTTAAGGTACAACTACATATTTGCTAACCCATTAGCTAACATTAGTCTTCAACCACTTCCTAGTTAACATTGGTGAAATGATAACAACTCATCAGACTCCCTGCGGTTGAAGGACTTGCAACCTGGAAAGAAGCAGTACAACTTTTGTGCTTTCCATCCTGAGCAGTGAGTGAGAAGAAAATGGCCACCATGTGAATATGGTCAGTTTCTATGCTTGTTTGAGTTTCCCTTGATGCCTAACTTTTAGAATAATACACAATTGATACCTGATGGAGTATGATGCAAACATGAATCTGGTCTCACTGACATTTCAATATAACTCACCTGGAAAGCATCGAGAAGCTTCCCGTTGAAGTCAATGATGTCTGAGGAGCCTGTGGCACCTTTTTCACCAGGATAACCCTGAGGCAGGGAGAGAAAAAAAACAAATAAGAGCCACATAAGCAACTAAAATTAAACAAAGGTGTAATCGGCATAAGATGGCCAGAATTTGAAGGCAGTTCCAAAAATAAAGGTGGGCAGCATAGCCGTTTCAATATTTTCACATCCCAGGTGACAAGCCAAGACAGTTTTGGTGAGTTTTATTTGTCTATGTTGAGTTTAAAATAATTGTTTATGATGACTTAACAAGGCAATTAAGCTCATCTTAACTCCGTAAAAGAGAGAAACTTCAATTCAGAAGGTGTGTAGTTGTATTTTCCTGTTTAGATCGGAAAATAGTATGAAAATATTATCTTTCTTGACATTTTGAGTGTTTATTTTGTTTACTTATTAGACTAAGTAGCGAACTGCTCACCTACATCTTCTGAAACTAAAGGGAGCTATACGATCAGACCATCACCTCTTGAAGTACAAAGTGGTATTACTAAACAGAACCGACCGGGCCCAGCTGGTTAGCAATATTAAGTAATCTTTGACCTAAAGTCAAATTAGTTGTTTCTTCACATTCTGCTGTAATATAAGTTCATTTTTAGGAATCCTTTTAACTACATCTATGACCATAGTTTACAAATCGCCTCTTTAATACTACAACAAAATGATTTCAGAGGGTTAAAAACAATAATAATATACATACCATGGGTCCTTGTAGTCCTGGCTCTCCTATTTCCCCTTTGTCTCCCTGTGTGATTCCCAGACATGGTATATTATGGTAAAAACCCTTGTTAGCGTACAAATACTGTTAATACAAAGTATTAGTATTGGTGTGTGTAATGTTTAGACTTCTACCTTAAATCCTGGGAGTCCATCCATGCCTCTCTCTCCTTTTTCTCCCATACCTGGCTCCCCCTGTTTCAATGCACAATAAACATTCAAGTTCAGTGCATAAAAAGACAGATACGTTAAAATAATGATTACTGATGAGTAAAGCTTATCCATACCTTTACTCCTGGAGGACCCTGTTGTCCTGGATAACCAGGCTCGCCGTCTTCTCCCTGTCAGATCATGAAGGCCAATAAAGGTCAAGAGTGCAATCTTTAAGACACTTCTGGTGCACAGAGCAGAATTTGAGATGGCAGTTGAGATTTTGGGGGAAAACAAGAAGTAGGAAAATGATCTTACCGGCTTCCCAGGCAATCCCTGTGGCCCCTGAGGCAGAAATATATTTGTGTTACAGTAATTATCCAGAGAAAGATATAATCATCACAGACTTATAACAGAACTTCATCAAAAAAACATCAGAATGCTTGAGGTGCAATTTGACTTTGAACGACGCTCACCTCAACGCCATCTCGACCAGGAAATCCCTGCAGAGGACAAAAAAGAAACTTATCATCTGAGATTCAGGTAGATCTCATCAGAGTTAAACCACTTCGGGCACTAGATGGCACTGTTGCTCAAGGCACGACTTGTCCATGGACTCGAATTTATCAAGTGCGTTGACAAAGGAGAAAACAAAGATGCTTTTGCAGGTCTGTGAATGCTTTCAGGAGAAAGAAAATGTGTTAATCATTTAGTTATGACCTTTGAAGTCTCCAGATCTCAAGCCAGCTGAACACCTGTGGGAGATTTTGGATTGAGGTGTAGGAGCGCTCTGCAACACCATCGTCAAAACACCAAATGAGAAAATACCAACAATGATGCGTATGACTAAGACACTTTAATGACACTTTAATTTGTCAAACATCTTTATTCAAAAGGGCCTTTTTTTTGCAGGACTTGGCGTGATGGTAATCAAGGTGCAGTTCCTCCACCAACACAAGGAGAAAGTATTCGATGTCCACTTTCTGCATCTGTCCATCGGTGATTCAGCTTATTTAGGCAAACAGACCTATCGTGGCTGTTTGTGAGGGCCAGGTGGACGTGTGTTTCGGAGCGGCGAAACATCTGCTATGAAGTCATCCATGTCGGAGACAGCTTGTGCAAGAGCCTCCAATCTCTCTCTCTCTCTCTCTAACACACACACACACACATGCTACTATCAAGTAGTTGTGTTTACTCCATCACTGAGTGCACTGTAATAAATGCGTGATATAAATCGGAGGTTGTTAGCCCTCCATGCTGTCCTCATATTTTACAATAATGTGCAGAAGCTACTTAGATGTTTCCCAGCTGGCTCTCTTCCTCTTGCTCTCTGCAGCACATACAAACTGTCACCCCGATCTCTGCTGCTATGTGCTCCTCTTTCAATTTCATCCTCAAGAGCCTTTTAGCCTCTTTTCTCAACCCTCTCACCTCAGCCTCATCTTTTGATCTATCCCTCCACGGCAGCGAGAAACAAATAGCCGTTGCAAATAATTCTGAGCACTTCTTTTATCCTGACTGCAGAGAAGGATGGATGATGACTGGTTCAGATGTCAGATGTACTAAATTTACTGAATGTAGATATGTCGAAATAGAGCAAATCTTAAAACATTTTTTATGCAATCATTCCACAACAGCAGTTTAATGTGTACAAATGACGAGGGGCGCCCATTCTGCCTCACTTTCTCCCTCTCAGCCCCTTCAGACATCTGCCCACAACATGGAGCAGCTCTTAGCACCGCTCGGCCTTATTTTGCTGTTTTGGGTTTTGCAATGCCTTCTAATCAACTTGGAGAATACATTTGAAATTTACTCTGCATTTGAAGTTACAGGACGGGCCCCCCTTCTCCTCGACTCTTTCTCTGAGCTGTGCTGGCTTTCTTTTTTGTCGGTTCTGTGGAAGCGCTCAGCTCATCCACTCCGAAACCAACATTTTTCACTTGAATCCCTTTGCTGTCCTGTGCCAGTTGAGGGTAACAAAGCATTCATTCCTTTACTTAGATAAACAAAAATTACCTTCATGGCCTCCTTCTCTCTCGTCCATCCTATAACCACAGCTTAAACAGCCATATGAACTAAACTCTGGGAAACAGAAAGTTAATTTTGAGAAACATATACTGCCTCAGGCAAAGAGCACAACTATTGTTTGGCGAGGCCGGCAAACTGCCCATGAACTCGCCGCATTGCCATATCTTTTTCAGGGGTGCACAGCAACACAGTCGTGGTAGGAGGGTGGGAGAATGGGGGCGTTCTGGACAACTTTGCGGCTGCCGTCTCACAGAAAACAGATGAGGCCAGGAGTAGAGTTGCTATTCTGGGAGCTTTTAGGTAAGCCACAGCTCACTGGCAAACCCGGAAGAATGGGAATATGGGTTCACTGTAATTTTCTGCATGGACCCTTTCCCTCTTAATACATTTGTATTAAACATTCACACACACACAGACACACACAGACACACACAGAAACAGAATTTGCAATCTGCACCCTGCGGTTGAGCTCTACCAGGTCAACACAGTTGGGGTAACGGCAACCTCTGATGACTGAGGTGTTGTGAGTGACTGCATTCTTTGTAGTGTAACCTTAGTTAGAGAGGGCGAGGAAAAAGGGGGAGAATGGTGGAGTGGGAGGAGACTAACAGCAACTACATGGGGTGTGTGGATGTGTTGTTTTGTGTAGCGGGTATACATTTGACACTTTATGAATTAGTAGCGCTTACCGGCTCTCCAGCAGGGCCACGTGGCCCATCCTTTCCTGTGTTCCCAGGGGGGCCTCGGGGACCAGGGGGACCTGGTGGGCCGGGAGGACCAGCAGGTCCAGCCTGGCCTTGGTCACCCTGATGAAAAAAAAACAGGAATAAGAGAAATTATTATTATTATTTTTTTAATTTAGCCACAGAGAAGTAAAACATTATTCTTTAATATATATAAGTCTGTTGCAGACCGTCTGCATTTTAAACTAAACAGAATCATTAAGGGTTGGCTCAAATTTCAATCACAACATGCAACAAATTCATTTTGAGATATAGCAACCTTAGCAGGCAATTTGAGTCATTTTTGTTGTCCTGGGTGTACATTTACAGTTTTGTTTTATCATGAAAACAGCTAAAAAAGAAAAGAGGCTGGAGTTAATCAAAACAGCTAAATTTGTCATCGAAAACCAAAACATTGTACTAAAACACAAGTTTAGGAGAACTGTCGAGTCAGTTAACAACGGCTAGACTAGTAATCCCCTGTGTGTTTGTGGCCATATAATATAAATATTTTTAATGAAATTCACAGAATGAACCATGAAGGACTTTGTGCTTAATTAAAAAAACCTAATTAAACTGTTCCACCATTAGCATGTAGCCTGCTAGCTTAGTTAGCTAGTTGCCCCAGCTCCTAAGATATATGCAGACTTAAAAGAAACAACAGGACGGGACAGTGTATTTGATCAATAACAGAAGTCCTCATCCAGTGAGTCAGACTGATATTTTACACACACATGCTGACAAATACACGTCACACATGAGAACTTGTTAAGTGAGAACACGGTTTTAAAATTGAATAAGGTGTTCCTTTTCTGTTTATGCATCACAAAACAAAACCAGAACAGTCACCTCCTATTAAAGATCCTTTCATCACTTGATTTACATCTAAGTGGGAACATGTCTTCTTCTTTTAATGTCCTAAAAGCTTTGCTCACCACTGAAGGGGATGTAGGCCCTGTGCTGTCTCTGGTGACACTTCCTCTGCACCCTCTCATCTCTACAGACATGTGGTGCATTATGGTTAGCTTTGTTGCGGTAAGCTACATGGTACAGCAAACCCTTTCATTGAGTTGATATTACCAAGACCTCCATATAGAAGACTTAAACATTATTTCCTTGCACTGATAACTGTTATGTCTCTATTAAGCTCAGGCAGTTACCCACAACACTCTTCTATTCTCCTCTTAATAAGAAGCACACGTGCTTTAGACATTTATACACTCAATTTCACCTCATCAGTCATTTTAAAACTAGACAAGCTGGCACACACAGGAAAAGGGGAAAAGGTGAAAAAGAAGGGAGATGCATGGCTGACCAGAGAATGAATCAAACAGGCTGGTTAAAGTGTTAAAAGTGTGCACATGCCTTAGTTGTTGGGTACCTTCAGAAAACGTCTCTGAAAGGTGTTGGACTGCTCTCCAGAGATAAAGCTATGGTCATACCGGGGGAAGACCATCTGAGCATCAGACAGCAAAAGAGGAAAGAGAGAAAAAGAGAGGAAAGGAAATATGTCAAGGATGAAAGAGGGAGAGACGAAACAGTTCATAGTTGACTAAGAGAGTACAGATGAGAGTCCAAGAAGCTGCTCTGGGAAAAAAAGAGATGAGAGTTCAGTGGAAGTGAAAGCACAAGAAGAGGGATTTGCTCCTCTCTCTGCAGGGATAGTGACAGATCAGCAGCCTGTCAGAGAGCTTCGACTGCTGGGAGGACGACGGTCGCGTTTGTTTGGAGGGACAAACCTTGACGGTGAGAATCTGATTACTGTGCAGATGTGCAGCATATGTGCTGTAGTTAGGAGGACCCTGAAGAGAGGAAGGTAAAGGTTAAGACTTACTGATGGAGGAAAAGAGCCGAAGATTGGTAAAGAACAAAAACACATCATCTGCAAATAGTGAGACATAATTTAAAACTGAGAAATACTCAGGAAGACCCTGAAATTGCCCCCTTGGAGCTTTCAGAAACTATATCCTGAGTCCCTCACTCAAACATGTGTGTGTGTGTTCCATTTAATGTCTTCCCATCCTCCCCTTTGCGACCAAACCAAACAGAGGTTTGGCTCTTTCCAGCTGACAGACAGTAACTGTGATGATTGTCTGTCAAGCTGAAAGGAGCAGAGTTCGCCTGCCGCCAAAAAGCTCGGAGTGCTCTGCTGCCTCTCTGGTCAAGTTCCCTCCAAAAAAACGCATGGGAGGGAGGGAAGATCTTAAGAGAAGAGGGAGGAGCAGCAGCAGGGGGATAGTAGGTAGAGATGCATGAGGTTTCTGTTAACTGGCTGCGGCAAACGCTGGATAGCTGAGGTTTTTCCAACACCGCAGACCCCTCATTTTGCTTATACACCCCTCTCTCCCCACTGTCACATTCACTCATTCACACCGTTCCCACCATGGAGACCAAATACACAAATGCTCCTTAAATATCTCATAAGAGAATAGACAGTTTCACAGTGGGTTTCCCCTTTACCACATTCTCATCAGACCCTACGCTGATACCAAGACAAAAAGCCATTCAACCTCGGAGCCCAGTCGAACCATGGACTTTTTGTAGCTGCACTGGGGGAGGCAACAGGAGGTTTTGGCTCGGGATGAAACTTCTATCATGGCTCATCTTTCAACACAAACTCCTCCGTATGGATTTGACAGTATATGGAGGCTAGGAAAAATGGCTACCAGTTTTGGAGAAAGACGCAACAGTATGCACAACCTTTTGGTGGTTCTATAACATCTGATTGTGTTTTAATGCTCTTGTTATCCTGTGTTTGTATTCTGTTCTAGGATCAGCTTCAGCCTGACACAGGCACCAAAATAGATTGGTGGACAGGAAGTCAAAGGTTGACAGAGATTCATGGCCACTTCCTGTTTTTTCATGTATTTTGTCATCCTCTAGTAGAGTTCAGAGGTGAATCAGTGTTGAGATCAGGGTGAACGATATGACTGAGCTTATACACTGCACCATGTTTTATCAGCTTGGTCTCAGCGGACCAGTAGAGCTTTGATTTATAGCTGTCAACAGAAAAAAGTCACATTTTAAAAGTTCAACATTCAACAGTTTTTCATTTGCTAACCTATTGAGCCATATCTTGAAAATGCACCGCAGTGCCAAACCTCATTCACAACTACAGTAGTTTTAGGAGCTGCATGGTTTGTTTTGAACCAAGCTCGTGTCTCTAAGCGATACTCTGAGGTTTTTCTGCTGCAGACCCATCCAAGGACATCCAAGCTCCAGAAGTCTTCTCCAAGTGCAATATTTACCACTTTGAAGAACCGTTTCATGCAGAATGCCAAAAAGATTTAATTCTTGCACAAACGATTACCTCAAAATCTAAAGGTTAGGCTGAGAAATCAAATGGCGTACGCCTCGATGGTAATCAGGAATTTCTGTAATGTTTCTGCGCCGCATCATAAATATTGTTCTGCTTGGCAGGCCTGTCAAATTTACACTCCATTTGTCCTCTGCTATAAAACAATAGCCATTCAGTCTCATTCCAACACTCTTACATGCAACGTTCTGCCAGCGTTGTCAGGCTCCAACTCTTAGATTTATGGCTACACATCCATTTCTAATTATTATTCCAAACCCTTTCATTTGTTGGGTGGTTACTAAAGAATGTTATTAATAAGAAAGGCAAGCAGCAAGTGGCTAGAAAGGGGGTTTAATCTCTGTAAGAGGAACACTTGTAGTTTGTATAAATATCTTATGTGTGAGTTTTTGAAAGTTTAAGTGGAGTTATAGTCTTCATACGACAGACGACTGCCTATATGGATAGTAATAGTACCATTACGTGGAAAACATATCAGGGTAAGCAATAGCGTTATGGCTGCAAAAATAATTACCATTACCATTACCACTGCTGTTGGAATAAGTTAATGCAAATATTCAGAAACTTCTGCTGGCCATGTGATTTATGTGTATCAGCTGAATGTATAAATGTAAGTGTAATCTGTCTTTGTACCGAGTTAAGTACAAATCCATTATCACACATCATCATTAAAAAAGTCAGGTAACTGATTACCTCAGAATTATCAAGTAAAGTAGACCATTAAATTTAGATTGTACAAGCTAAAAAGTTTTAACAACTTAAAATGACTTTACTTGGTAATTATATTGTTTGTTTGTTCAGCTTGTTTTGTCAGAACAATCCAAACATATTCAATATGAAAACTTTGATAACAGAAAACATTCACACTAAAGACGCTGCAACCACTTAACTTTTGTCATGTTTGCTTGAAGAAATAAAGTCAATCGAAATTGTTGCAGATTCATTTTCTCCTGAGTGACTTATTATTTACGTTCTGTGTGATGTTTTACACAATTTACTATCGCAGTAGAAAACTTGCAGATAAAAACATGAAAATATTAACAGTTCAGATCGTTGGGTTTAAACCCCCAAACCTCACAGAGATTTCTTCAATAGCTCATTATTTTGCATGCGAAGAAATGAAATGTCGACCTGATAATATATTCTAAACATAATAAAACTAGAGAAATATTCAGTATTCATCGGGTACATGACTTCTTCGAAGAATCCAAGCTGTTTACCATGTAAAGCTCAGGGGGGTTATTTTCAAACCACATTGAATAAAGCAAGAGATAATTATATAGATCCTCTGGTCGGTGGGATGATATCACATGAAAAGACAACAGTGACAACATGGACCAGATGCAGAGTGAGGTTAGTCCATAATATATATATAAAAAAAGAAAGAAAAAAGAAGAGTTTGGTTGAGACTGGATGGCAGTTCTGGAGCACTTCCCCAACTGTTGGGTTTTGATGGTGAGGTTGAAGTATTTCCATCGTTCTTTAATATCATCATTTTTCATCTCTGGCTTTGGAGATGTGGGCGACTCAAACCTCATCACAGGAGCCAGACTATGTTGTTGGTGCAGTTGCTGGGGGAAGCCACGGAGGATAAACACACTTTTCTTTTGAATAATTCAAAGACTTGAGTGTTGAAAGTTATGTGGACGGACCAAGACTTGGCAAAACTTGTGATCAGACGTGTTTGTTTGCACATGCTCAGTGGTCCCAAAGCGTGAAAACAAGGAAGTGATGAGTAGTTTTTCACAATTCCTCTCATCCTTGACTGTGATTTCCACTTGGTGATGGTCTGTCTGGTCTGGGTTCGAATCTCAGCAGCATATGTTTTCTCTGTTGGCGTAGGTTTCCTCCTGATGTCCTAAGACTATTTTCAATTCAGGTGCACTGATGAGTCATTTGCACAAGCACATTTGTGCATGCACAGGTGCAGGATATGTTACCTTTGTTCAGAGCCGGCTTAACTAAGTGCACTGCTGGCGATCATGTTGACTGTACAGACACAACAGATGTACATCTTGGCATAAAAAAAAGATTTACCAAATATCAAATATAACTGTTCTGTCTTCCAGACAAACGGCTTTAATTAAATATTACAGGAGATTTTGGAGAACCTGTATATTAATTTTCTGGTTCGTTTCTCAATCTATGCACAAGAGATTCACTTCTTAACATGACTGGATGGAAAGTGCAGTTTCCCCTTGAAAAGAGGATTATTGTAAAAGACAAAACAAGAGAAAGAGGACAAAAACTGTGAGGAATATTTAAATGGAAGATAGCAACTATACGCTGGGGAACGGAAAAAACGTTAAAGGAAATGTAATTTCAGCCGAGTCAGCTGTAGTGAAAATTAGGCTCAGAAATTCCCATCTAACATTCAAAAACATTCTCAAGCAAAGACAGAAAACATGACTTACCCTTGGCCCAATGTCTCCCTGGTCACCCTGTGAGAAAAACAGGAAAATAACAATTGCCAGCACTTATTATCACTTCATATACACATATAGAAGCTGTGACAGACAGGCTTAAAAACTAACACTTGTGTATGTGAAGGAAGGACTCAAAGGTCATCCGTCCCCAAAGCAACTTAGGATGTCGACATTTGCTGTATAAATCATTTGACAGTCCACAATTGGAATCATCTGACACGGCGCGATGGGCTCAGTGCACGTGCCGGGGGATTTTTCAGCTCTCTGGTGAGGATTTGGTGTTCATGTTCTCGTCACAGAGCTACTAGCATGATTACATGACGGGATTTTCCAAACCTCAGCATCAGCCGTCTTTTGCAATCCACGCTCACCAGACCGATTCCTGCTCTGACAGAGGCTGTTTACTGTGACCGCGTTGTTCTTGTGGTTTTGTTTATCTGGGCAATTTTCGCTCGAGTGCAAAAAAAAAAAAGTACACACACAGAGTTACCGATCAGTGCACAAATGACCACATGCACGAGCCTCCTCTGCCAGCTCCTGCAGCTCTTACTGTACGGTCACTAACATTTTAGGCCGGGCAGAGGTTCACAGAGTGGGAAAACATCTGGCTATCATCGAGCCCTGCGCAAGGTCTGTAAACTTGTTAAGTGCTTTGACGTGAGAATGTGTGGAGACATACGAGCTCCTACATAACTACATGTAATCTATGGCTCATTTGATGGGCGCACGGTGAAACCGTGAACGTGGGAGGGCAATGGAGAGAACACCTGTGAGGTTGTGTATAAGTGTGTGTCGCTGCATTTGTGTCTTTCTGAAGCTGTCTGCCTGTTATTTATTGTGAGAAATACATCCAAACAGTGCATTGACTTGTCTTCCATATTGAAGCAGAGCCTACCTTTTCTCCCTTGGGTCCGGCTGGTCCCTGTAGGAGGGAGGAGATAATGGGAGACAGAGAAGATAAATCAGTTCTCTTATGAGCAACATACAACACAGTACATCTTCCACTGACGTCAAAGGGGAGCATTCAATCAAATGTTTAGGGGGAGTGGTATTACCGCTTAATGCAGACATGCCATCAAGACCGCTCAATCACAAGCCACTTCTGTCTGAGCATATTTCACAATAAGACAACGTGACAGGAGGAATCTCTTTTAGGATTTTTCTTATGGAGATAAAAACGATTTTGCCGAACGATAAAACTAAAAGAGCAAGATGTTCCTTTGTTCCTCCACCAGTTTTTCTCTCAGAGAGAGAAAGGAGACATATTATGCTCATTTTCAGGTTCATAATTTTATTTTGGGTTACTACTACTACTATTTACATGCTTTAATGTAAACGCATCCGTTTTCTCATACTGTCCAGTGCTGCACACTGTATTTCCCCTCTGTCTGAAACACTGTTTTAACTTCTGTCTCTTTAAGGCCCCCCCTCCTGAATACCCAGTCCGCTCTGATTGGTCAGCTCACACATGCCTGAGCCAGCGCCCTGAACAACAACTGAGCCACTGTGCTAAATCAATTCTTATGTGTCAAGTGAGCTGCTAGGCATAAATTATGCAAATGCACAAGTATGTCACAGAGTGTGATGTCACAAAGTCACAGAATCTAAGGCGGTACTACTGACGAGGTGTTTCAGCAGTGTTTTCTGTGGGAGAGAGGAGGCTTTTGACCTTTTTAACATTCACAAAGGAAAACAATAAGAAAAAGCGTAATAGGTCTCCTTTATGATGCTTTAGACGTGGAATGCCATGAAACACTAACTACAAACACTCACGGATAGTTTGGGAGACACTAACAAAAAGTGACACGGCGGACAGTCTGACGTTGTCTTATGAATACCAGGCCCACGGATGAGTTAGCCCCTGCCAGTCGGGCTGTGCTGTGCCCTCGTCCATCTCTCTGTCTGTCTGTCTGTCTCAGTGGCACCGCAGACCACAGACCAACGAACAGGCCGACTGTGACTGTGACAGAGAGACAGGCAGAGAGTACAATATGGAGACCTGCCACCAGCTGTCTCTGATCTCAACCAGCCTCCCCAAAAGTGACCACAGTGAGAAGTTTCTACCTCCTACAGCCCACTCACTCTCACTCTTTTTTTTGATGTCTCTATTCTTTTCACAAATCCCAAACTGTATGTCGGACACTAGCTCCCTCGTTCGGCTTTCATTCACTTCCAGCGTCTCTAAATCTGCCATGCGATCTGCCTCGAACCCTCCCTCCATCTCTAATTTGTTCCTTTCCTCACGTCTTCTCTGTCTGGCAGACATTTTCTCTGGACCGGAGCTCTAATCATCTTCAGGAGCACGGAGCTGGAGAGACGGTCTGGTGCTGAGGATAAGCAGTTTGTTAATGTGAGTGGCCACATGATGACAGGCGGCAGCTTATCTCCCGCATGCTCCCTCCTTCAGTTCAGTTCAGTTCAGTTCAGGGAAACTAGAGATAGGAGGCTTAATTCAAGTGACAGGACAGCTGCTGCTACTCCTACAGGTGTGTCTTCATCAGATAGGAGTTTTTGATGACTTTTAGTTTCAGTGCAGCTTCTTAAATTCCCCGTTCCTCTGGACAGTCAGTACAAACTCATGCTGAAACATTATTCAGACTAAGCTAACGATATTTTGAACTCTCTCCAGTACTCAACGTTTCTTTACAGAGATGGAAAAATGTAGATAATATCAGATAAAAATGTTGGAACATGTGTATGAAATGATTTCCATTTGATTCAGAGGTGCACTCATAAAACAGAGTCATGTGTTTGGATATTTTTCTCAAATAAACATTACAGAGGAATATAAATCTAATGATCTTTCAACCTTAAAGATGCAATATGTAAGAATTGGCTACAAAAATTCAGACTCCAAACAAAAAGGGGGCAGCATATCTCCAGAGTAACCGCTGACTGTAGCTGTAGCTTAGGGCCACATTTTACACTTGTATAAAGTCAGAATTATGTCATTAAAGACAGAACTTATATGATATCTTTAAAATGCCATGTAATAATAGTTCAGAACATTTTGTCTATGCTTGCAATAGATATTATGTTCAATCAAAAAGTTGCTATTAAGATTGAGAGTTCATTCGTCACCTTGGGAGCAGCAGTTTGACAAAATATTTGCACAAGTTTGCACACAAAGTTTTATACAGAGCTTTTTAAATAAACTATGTCTGACTGAATACTCCGATTTTTGTTTATTAGGGTTCACAAACCTTTACAGCTTTGTTCTTACTTTTGTTTTTTAGGTTTATTGTTACGTCCTTAAACTATTTTGTGGTAATCCTCTGTCTTGTGTCTCCCGTGGTTTTCCTGTCCACTCACATCTCTTGAGTGCTCTGAGATCTGTGTCACACCTGCCAGGGTTTACTGCAGACCCTCAGCGACGGGGAGAGTCCTCTTTAAGGACAGACTCAGCTTGAGGTCTCCTCTAGCAGGAAACAACATCTCCAAACGGTGTTTGGAGAGGAGCAATTCAAACAGCTCTCATTATGCTGTGAGGGGTTTACATTTCAGTAGACGACTACAGAGACCACAGACCTGAGAGAAGGAGCGGGGGTAGAGTGGCACCATAATGACTTTTTAAAGAGCCACTGTAGAGCTTATAAACTCTATTCTTTCCCTCACTTTTCCCACCGGTGTGTAACCCATTCGCTCCGCTTCGCCTGTTTTCACGCTACACCTGGGTGTGTCTGCGAGTGCGGCGGGGTTTCAGGGGAGGGGTGATGGATGGCACTCAGAGGTGAAGTGCAAAGGGGATTTCAGCACCCGGTTCAGTTGAGCCATGATTCCCCTGCGGCTGCGAGCTCTGGGATGACTTAAGAGGTGGAACAAAAAAATGAGATGGCTACCGTGGGCCTTTTACTCGCTTGCCACGTTCCCTGAGGAACAGTTAAAATGATTGATGAAGTTTGGCCTACCATCCCCTGTCTTACAGGCCAAACACCCACCTGGATTCACAGTTAGAGAATCTTTGAGTATGAAGTCAGTGTAATAGATAGGCTGCGTTATTAGAAAACCAAAACAGGACAACAGGTGTGTGATGGTGTACCTGGCTTCCTTTGAGACCTGGTAAACCCTGAGAGGAGAGAAACACAAATTAAAATCAAACTTTCGTCGGTCACTTAAAGCCATAGCCACTGTGATATTCTTTACTTCTACTACTTCTGTGCAATACTCACTGGTTTCCCATCCAATCCAAGTGGACCCTGTTGGAAGATAGATAAAGAGAAATTATGAAAAGAAAAAATGTGTAGGCTTAAGTTAGGAGAACCAGGCTGACACAGAACCATTGAATGAATTGTTTGCCATTTCGGGAATCGTGGTAATTCACTTTGTTGACAAGAGATAGATGAGACTAACACAGCTCTCATGTCTGTGCGCTGAGCATGAGCATGGCATGCTAAAACCCAGAAATAAGTTAGCATTTTTGCACTTTTGGTTCCCTTTTGTGTTGCTGTGTGTGGTGTAGTGTCTTTATAGCCTAACATTAGCTTTTGACTACTGTTTGACGACTGCATTTATGCTTCAGAAGTCATAAAAGTGGTGTTCAATTGTGAAAATAATTTTGTTGTAGTAGTTGTTGAAGATAATCATATGTTTGACACAGAGCCTGTTGTCTGCAATAATCCTAAATCAAATTGTAAAATCCTGTATGTTTTTGTCGAAGGAACCGGGGCGAAGCTTGTGTGCGGGTTAGCCTCCGTCTGTAGTCGGTCACGTAATCCACGAAAAAAATGCAATTTGTTGTTTATACAATTGTTGTTTTCTCATACTGATTAAACAAACAAGATATAATGTATGCATTTGTAAATAGTTCCTAGTGTTGATTTCCTACCTTCAGACAGGCTAACTGTTTTCAGTCTTTGCTAGCAGAGCTAAGATTTTCGAGTCTCTAACTTCATATTTAGTGCACAGACAAGAGAGTGGTATCAAACTTCTCCTCCAATTCTGAGCAAAAAAGTGATTAAGTGTATTCCCAAAATTGTAAAACTATTCCCTTTCATAGCAGTTCTACAGTAACACCTACTCATCTGCTGTAGCTTAATCCTGCTGTGAATAAAGAACATGATTAAGACACTGTGAAGACTATTTGTTTTAAATCCGCTGACAGAATTACGTTCCCCCTTCAAAATATAACAAACCAGCTGGTCTTCATTAGTATTTCATAATGCTTGAGTCTCGTCTCCATATATCTCTCAGGAAACAATGTAAATGATCTTCGCTTAGGAAAAACACTTAAGTGGATTTGGCAAGACAAGCATATAAAAAGAGGACAATAAAAAGCGTGCATGTAAACGACAGAGAGAAACAATTATTGGAGAGTTGGGGATGTAAAAGTAGGAAAAGTTTGTAAGTCCTGCCCCGGTTAACCGTGTGTTTCTGTGCGCACACAAGACTCAGATATTAAGATGTATCCAGGTGGCTGTGGTTTATAATTATTGTAGGCTTTAGAGTGTAGTGTCCAACATGATGGACTGAGGGTGGACTCGGTCCAGCTGGATTGGTCTCGTCTTTGTGTGTTTGTGGTGATGAGATAATCCGACAGGCAGTTTAAAGTTCCTATCCAACCTCACTCAAGTGCTGAAACAGCAGTTGAAGTTGTCCACTTTGTTTACCCCATTAAAAACAGTCGAGCAGTCATTGAACCTCCTCTGCAAAGCAACGCTCAGTTCAAAGGGAGCGAACCTTTAGATCCCGACTTAAACACAACGGACCGGTTGGCTTCGGATCAAACTTTCCAAAAAACACTTAAACGTGATGTATGTGGTAAAAGCTAATGTTGACTGCCTCCTTAACGGCCGTGCTCGATGTTAAGCTAACAGTTTTTACAAGGTCCCTCAAGTCGTGTGTTGCAAAACCCCTTTCCCCGCGCTGGTGGCTCTGCAGACTGGAAACCATCATTAACAATCATCCTCTCAGGCCTCGGACGGGGCTTCTCTCTTCATCTCGCTGCTTTACCAGCCCCGTGGGTGCTATTGGGGCCGAGGTCCTGTCGTGAAAAACCTACCACAGTGTCGTCGCCGCCTGCTTTGATGGATGGACGGAGCAGGGCGGAGGGAATGATGCTTTGGAGCTGCTCTCATTAATAGTTTATGCGATCATTCGCTGCCCCTCTTTAGTCTTGTAATGGGACAGCATGGCTATAAACTCTCTTCAAAAACATAAGTGGTTAGTGTGTATATAAGAGATTTATTAAAAGCCAAGCGAGAAAGCTTTTGAGGCTCCTGATGTCTTTTTGATTAAGGGCCCCTTGTGAAATCAGCAGTAGGCGGCTGAGACCGGGGTGGAACAAATGAGTGGGACTGATCGGGTTTGGCAATAATTTCACCATGACTGTATAAAGTTGAGAGGAGTGAAAAAGTACAGATGTAATGCTCTGTATTTCCTTCACTGGACGGTACATACAGTACGGTGCAGGACAGGGCAGCTTGTCATTTCACCGCTCTATTAAATGCAGCACGCCTAAAAGTGAAAATGTAAAAATGTTCCGGCGAGCTTTCTCTCATATTTGCGTCTCTGGATCTATGCAATACATGTGTGTCAATGTGAGCATGTGTGTGTGTGTATGCGCAGTGATATCTCTGCATCTGGCAGCGTTTATCAGAGCCCGGCTCCTTCAAGACTCGTCAGGATGAGTAGACAAGGTGTACACGGTGAGGTCATCGGCTGCTGCAAAGTCTGAACCGAGAGCAAACAGAGACTGATTTATAGCTGCTAACAAGTCACACGGTGGTCTGTGAACTGCAGCTACTCTTACTGTGTGTGTGTGTGTGTGTGTGTGTGTGTGTGTGTGTTTATGTCTTCCATTGTGTGAGAGAGAAAGGAAGAGGGAGACAATAAAACCCTGTATCTAATATCTGGCAGCTGAAGGTTTGCACCCAGTAGATACTGTAACTTCTACGGCTTAGAGGAAGCACAACATAGTTTCGGAGAAGAAATTTACAATATCACTGAGGGAATAATACAAAAATATAATATAAATATAAATACAGAAATATTAATATTTTCCATAAATGAATAAACATTGTGTTCTCAGAGAAAAATAAGGTCCCCAGAAAACTGTTTGAAGCTAGACACATGGCAGGGTCCGCCACATATAAATAAAGTAAAACAGTATGTTTGAAATTGGAGTTTGTTTATTTAGTTTGTTTAGACATCAATAAAGATGTTTCTCTTCTGACTAACCAAAAACTACATAGTGCACCTTTAACTGGTGTCCAAGATGGAATAAAATAAAACCCAGATCTACTTTGGCTACCTGGAGAAACAATTCAGCGGTCCAGGAAGCTCCTTTATGACTGATAAGATGCTTTAAAATATATGAGCCCTTCTTAAATCAGCAACAGAGGTCACAAGAAACGTTTTAAACGAAACCGAGGGAAACCTGGGCCTGTAGGGTTTATATGAATGTGAGTCGGGAACACAGGAGCCAGAGGAAATTGGATTTTGATATGTGACCCTTAATATATTCTTTTCTGTATAGCTGCATTGTTGTACTGTACGAATCTCCAGCACACGCTTCAGTCTGCAGGGGTGGGAAAACAAGCTGGAATTCAAATAAAAATAGAAACATGCCGAACCAGAAAAAGCCCCCACTAAAATCTCTTCATCTCGCACCACGAATGGATCAGGCCGCAGAATAAAAAAAGACGAGGAGGACGGACAGAGGAGCGGAGAATAAAAAAAACCCAAAAAAAACTGGGAGATTAACGTTGAGAAAAAGTGAGAAAATAGGCTTGAGATTACCACCGAAACCTCAAGTGAATGTGGGGGGGGAAAACAAAATAATGCCTTTTGCAGTGTGTGTGGTTCCTTTGTGTGTATTCCTCGTCTGCATTGCCATCTTGTCCCGCAGCGTCCCTCGGCAGATTAAAAAGATTCAAGAAAAAAGACTCGACTCAGCATTCTCACCAATTAAATGGCTATTAAACACATTTCTGGAAAATAACTCGGCCTGCAGGAGGGCATACGTCGCTGTCTATGTTTGTGTGTGTGTGTGTGTGTGTGTGTGAGTGTGTGTGCTCTGAAACAAGGCGAGGGGTGTCTCTGCTGTCTTTATTGTGTGCTCCCTACGGCGCAGTCTGCTAATTATCCAGTAGGGTGTAATTGTTGAGGATGCGGCGCGAAAACATGGTGTCTGCACATCAGAGCAGACGTCTCAGCGAGAAACACACGCGGTGCAGTAACATGTGTCGCGCACATTAGGCTTAATTACGTGACGGTGAGCGTGTTGGACTACGTCCTTCTCTCTTCTCTCACAGTGATCAACCGACCTGTTTTGCATATTTTTCAGTCCCTCCTTGTCTCTAGATATTTCATGTTGCCACGGGGACAAAACTTCGCTCTGTGTTACGGCTGCATGAACATAATTTGTGATACATGACATTTGATTCTTAAAAAAAAAAAAAAAAAAGAGAGACAAAAACCAAAGAGCACAATAAAGCATACCAGAGTGCTGTGTGTTCTGGACAGAAAATTACTGACATGTTGTTGGGGGACTGTCTGGCTTTAATCTCCGAGGCCTGGAAGGCTGAACAATGGAGCCTCGGCCTGTTTCTGCTGAGTGAGGTCCACCGCCTGTCACAGACTGGCACTTTCGCATAAACACGCTATAGTGGCTGGGCACGCTGGTGACTGTGCGTACGAATAATCAACTAGAGGGCGTCTGGGGGTGTGTGTTTACCCCTCCACACTTCTGTCAGTCTGTCTGATTTTGATTGTTTGACAGGGGGAAGGCTCTTTGCTGAAACTCAAACCACTTGCCTGTGATTTATGAGAGGAAGAAGTGACGGGGGGTTATATGAGGAGAGAAAA